>JAOEHY010037541.1:0-39554 GCA_025447955.1 Psilopsiagon aurifrons | reverse complement strand
AATTACTCTAGTTAGCATTTTGTGTTAAATGACATAGTTGTGCAGAATCTGATTTAAGGCATAGTGGCTGTAAGAGCTACTTTATAACAGTAATATCAAATATTCATTATCTGCATCCTTGAAGGAAATAAATACATTAAAAAAATAAAATCCACAGAGTAATACTTAATTTAAGAGAAAGTAAACATGTTTGTTAAAAACAAATGAAAAGGAAAAGCTGAAAAGATAAATACTTGCTGTTATCATGGGTAGTGTTCAGACCAGAGAAATGAGATCCTGAATAAAACAGGTTTGTCTACATTGTCTAGTATGCAGTGTGTCAACCTTAGGGGCTTTGGTGTGACTTAAGTCTTGGTTTGCTGTCCATTCTCCAAGTCTACATAAATTCTAATAACTTTGTGAGCCCCAAGAGCGTGCTGGTCAGAACAAAAAACACTCATCAGGAAAATTTTAAGCAGTCTAAAAAAAAGTAAAAGAAGCTATTAGCAGTAAAAGAGATCCTTCCGAAATTGTAATTTATGTCCAGACTAGAAAAACAGAAAGAATATAATATCTGGGAAGTAAATGTAAAAACATGATAGCACAGGCCAAAAAAACAGTGTGAGGAAGTACTTTGTAAATGCATTAAACTCAGAAAACCTATTTTGTCTAGACTTCTTAGAAGGGTTCAATCGGCAAAAAAGTCTTCAGTGCCTACAGATGATCAGTGTGTTGTATGAGCCCTCAAAGAAGACAGGATCACAGCGGAAAAGGTAGACTAATTCTTTCTAAAGGTGGTGCCTACAAGGATTTTTTTTTTTTTTTTTTTTTTCCCTTTTGGGCATGATTCTAAAATGGAGAGGCAATAGAACAGGTTTTAGAATAAAGTGACAAAGTAAATCAATACATGATAAACTGAATAGAAACAAACCCCCTGAGCTAAATTACATTCACTGAAGAATGGATACATGCAGTATGTGCAAATGTCTGACACTTAGAAATGTTTCCTAATTTCTAAATTTTAAAAGAATTCCAGGGTAGTCAGAACTGGAAGAGAGATGTGCAACAGAGTTGCAAGACATTGCTAAATAACTGTGTGACAAAATAGAAGATGAAATTTAGTGTTAAAAGAATGTGCAAGCAGCTTCTAATCAGGGTATTTTTAGTGCTTCTAGTCAAGAAAGAGTACTTGGGGCTCAATGCTCAGTGGTAAGACAAGATGCTGGAAAGTATTATAAGGAAATCAGAACCACCCAAAACGTCATTATGCCACTTTAAAGCCATGGTGCAGCCTCACTATGGATAATCCACTTTGAAGTCATAGTGAAGCCTTACTATGGATAATATGCACAGTTCTCCTTACCTGATCTTCAAATATATGAAGCTGACAGAAGAATTTTAAAAGCTGCAGAAAATGGGATAAGGCTGATCAAACAAGTCGAATGGCTTCCCTAAGAGAAGGAGCTGTAACTGTGGAGGGGAGAAGCTGGTAGCCTGTGACTACAGCCTGAAGAAGACAGGGCTACAAACTTACATGCAATGACAGATACAATGAACGAGTGAATAGGAAAATTTTTTTTTCATTATTTCTCCTACTAGGAATAATTTCTCCCTACTAGGGATGTCAAACAAAACTAAAAACTAAAAAATTGGAGGTCTTTATGCTCCGCACATTTCACTTTTGGAATTATTGCTATCAGGTTCTTTGAATGCCAAATTTTAAATGGGCAAGAAAAGTTACCACAAAAACTAACAGAAGAAAGGTTCATTACAGGCTACTGAACAAAATAAATTGGATGCAAATTATTGTTCAAAAAGTCCTTGAAATATTTACTGAAGCTGGGATGATACACAAAGAGAAATCAGTCTGGCTATTCTCCCGTAATAGTCATTGCCTAGCTACAGTTACAGTACTAGACAAAATGTACATGTGCTGAGATTTTTGTTCATTCTTTTATCTTATACAAGGTAAATAAAACTAAAGAAGTAAAAATTAATATCATTACCAAATTTATTATACGTGATAAGAATCCCAAACTTGGAAGATACAGAAAGCCCACATCTTCACATTCTCTCCCACTTAAATGATTGCAAAGTATCACATGCACTGGTATGAGTGGTTGGGGTGGGCTTACTAATAACAAACATTTCTCTCAAAGACCAGTAGTAACTGCTTCAGATTATATAAAATATTCATGTTTCTGTAAAAAAGCTTCTATTTTTCCCATCACCTGTGTTGTGACTGACTCATTGTTCTTCCTCCTTGCTTAGCACACACAGAAAATTTTGCTCCCAAACATACAGCAGTACAGATCCTTATGTATTTTAATTGCAATTACTAAGATGCATATTTATTAAATTCCCATTCCATGATCTGGGATCCTTATAGGATTTAAAAATAATGAAAATTACACGGGGCATTTTTCTCTATGGCAGGGAATACTGTACCATGTGATCCCTTGCAGCAAATGAACTAACTCCCTGGCAGGATCAAGGAATTGAAAGAGAAATTGTTGGGAAACTATATGGCAAAGGATGTAAAGTAGAAAACCTGAACATGGCTAACAGATTATGTCATGTTCTAGGAGTAGTCACACTTACACTTACCCATCAAGGATCAGTTCCAAAAACATGAGCCCAGCAAAATGAATAGCATGCGACTTCTCACCTCACTACCTATGGGATGAGCAACTAAACACAGGAAACATGGCTATGCAAAGACAAAAAAGCTGTCTTGCAGGAATTATATGTTAAAAAGTTAGGGCCATGTGCCAACACCTTGAATTTCACCTTAAGGTTAATTGATAACTCTTGGAAAATACACAGCACCACTGAAACATATGCTTGACATTCTAACTGAGAAGGAGAGCAACCTAGTTTATCTGTTGCTATGTGAATAACTCACTGCAGGAATGAGTTTCTTAAATTGACAAAGCAAGGTCAGCACACAAAGAAGGAATGAAGAGGACCCCAGCACCTGATCAGCCTTTCTTTTTGGTCATCGTTCATTTTGAAGATCTTGTAAAAACCTGCAAAATGTTGTGACTAAGGAAACTACTTTGAATGATATTTTTTCATCAGTATTTTGTCTTTAAATAACAATTTGCATTCAATTACATTCAGGTGCACCAGATACAGACTGGGAATATGCAAAAACCAGTTCACTTTGGCTTTATGCCTGATACATGAATTTGCATTAGTAGGACAGACATTTTTCTGCTATACTTATAAAAGCTTTATGAAAGGATGGGTAAAATCAACTGGAATGATACAAACAATTTTAAACAGTAAAAGCGAAAAATTTCTTAAAAACCTACAAAATGCTAGTGACAGCATTCTTAATAGTAACTTCAAAAATTCTAAATAATCATGTTTAATTAAAGAAACTTGTATCAGAGAATGCAGAGTTAATCACAATTTTATTCCATGCAGGGTGAGACCTTACTGAAATCATATAGTGCAGTTACCTGATAAAATTTGAAACAAAAACTCCTTCCATCCAAAGTCCTGAACAATTATTGACTTTTATAACTTCATCTTGCAAACTCAAACCACGGTCTTCATATTCTAACATTTCAACAAATATCTCCTGAAAGTTTTAGGTCTCTTCTGCAGTGATTCCAAAAAGGACTAAGAGAGGATAAAGGATATAGAAAAAGATGAGTTATCAACTGCTAAAGGAGGTTGTCTTGTAAAATAACTAGCGATTTTTCCACTGATTTTTGAAAGCTTTTCAGTAGGAGCAAGACAGACATAGCATATTATTTTGGTTTTGTTGGTTTTTTCAGGCTGAGGATGCCATGTCAAATACTACTATTAGAAGTAATATTTTAAAGCAGTTTCAAAGAAATTAGGTTTTTTGGTTTACTTTCTTTTTTTTTTCCTAGGGCTATGGAACAAAATCTATATTCTGTTTTATAACTGACTGAGAGACAAAAAGGATTCTGAATTAATTTAACTTCACAGATTTAAAATAACGCCAAGTTAATTGAAGTTCTTTTGGAAAAAATAATTATTTTACCCTTAAATTTCAGTGAATGCTCTTTATCTGATTTCTGCTACCATGTAACAAAGCAGAGGTTTGCTCTGGTGCATTCCTGACAGTACATCCAAGTCATTACTTGTGGTATGCTGTAAACTACAGGATTTATTTCATGTTAAGGCAATAGAAAGACATAATAATAACATTTTGCTGAATCTCACTTGAGCCGGAGTCCAACCCTTTACAAGCCTCCAAAATTGGGTAACTCTTCAAGGCTGTTTGGACATTTTCCACATACCCATGTTTACAGGTCCTAGCCTGTCATGAACAATATATATATTCAGTAATGGTATTAAATATTTTTTTATGGCAAGAAGACTTTCTTCATTGAAATGAAGGCAGGCTAGGTCAAACTTAACTTCTGAAGTAACTTTCCTGATCTATATATTCAAAATATTCCTTGTGTTCCTACACAAGTGATTGTTAAGATCTACTCATAGCGCCACGCAGCTGCATGTATAGAAGGTGTGACTGAAATGTGGAAGACCCAGCTTAGATACCCAGTTATGATTCAGGGCAAAAGCTTCATGTAAACGCCTCCCCCCTGGCAGTCATCTGGACCACCTAAGGGTGATGTGTCTGACTTTGGTCAGTTAATATGCCCTCAAGCTGTGAAATACTAAAAAGATGGTTTCATAAAAATTGCTTTCTTCTCACAGTAAGGCCCAAACATCCTTCAGTTTCAACTACAGAACAGATTTTGAAATCTCTGTTAATAAAAAGGCCTAACTTTTTTCTATTACAATTGGCATGAAATACTGATATCAATTTGGACCAGAAGAGAGCAGAGCACTCTGAAACCTGTAGTGTTTGTGAGGTTCAGATTCATCTTCAAATGAGGTTAAATGTGATGCGCTGTTTTACGCAAGCTAGATGAACTCAATCTACAAGCTATAGCAGTAAGGCAGTGCTGTATTTGGAAAGTTTAGTCCTGTTGTGGAACTTATGTAATTTGGTTGCTAACATGTACTATAAACCAAGGCATTTATAGGAAGAAACATACACAAAATATATATATGTCCATGAGCCATCTAATATAAGTCAGTTGAAGAAAAAAAAGAAGAAAACAGTAACTTACTTCAGAGTCCTATGGAGTTAAAAATGACAAACAACATTTTATTGCGCTCATCTCCACCATGGCTTCAGTGAAGCCTGAATAGTAACAGTCTTTAATCAATGCAGTGAAGACAGTGGATTCAATGCTGCCGTCTGCAGATTCATATCACCGTTCCACTAGCTGTTTTTCTTTTCTGACAGGCTTCAGTCATTTCATTTTCTCACATTTCTGGCTCAACAGCTCAAAATGAAACTGGGCTGATGTTGCTGTAGAAATTGTTCAAGGTTTTCTCTATAAATTTCTTTTGCTTATACTCTGTAGGCTTCATATTTATAAGCATCAATGGTTATTTTTCTGCCTGCTTTTATGAAGTCATAGTACTAATACACAGGATTTTGCTTTGGAGGCTTTAAGGCAAGCATATTGAAGATGACTGCTACACAGTAAATATAGTATCAATTTACACTGGACTTTCAGGTGTTTACAATTTAAACTAGCAGGAAGGTCCCTCTCAGAAAAACTGAAAATTATATATTGTAATTCGAATTCTTACTATTCTCCTTTAACAGGTAATTTTACAATATAATATCGAACTCCTGAAGGCCATTTTTTATTTACCATAGCAAGAACACACATAGATATTTCAATCATCCCTCATTCTTTTAGGATTACCCTGCTCAATCAAATGTCAAGCCCAGAATGCTCTACTTGTCAAAAATCAGCGTTTGGCCTAGCTATGGAAATGAAGCATATTATATTTTAACTAGGGTACTATAATGATTGCTACTATTAATAGGTTTTTGTTGTCTTGTCATTTTTCATTAGAAGTTAAGCAACTATTGCACATTTCAAAGAATGAACTACCCAAAATGAAGTACTGATGTGACAGATCTCTCATTGAAGAGTAAACATGATATTTGGAAAAGATGCATGTAGTTCTGGCACTATCCAAGTTATCTCCAGCTAAAACCTCACAACATCCTAGTCATATTTTACACTAAACACTTCTAGTTCAGTGTACAGGAATTAATATGCATTTAGCATGTGTTTTTAGAACAAAACCGAGATTAATTTATACAGATGCATCTATACATACTGGTGATATTCAGGTGACAAACAGCAGAGATACATGATAAATTCCATCTGCCTTCAAGTTTATGTATTGATTTTTTTTATAGCACCCTGCACGCTAAGTGTGAATTATACATGCAGCTCTGAACACCACCTGCACTCTGCTCACTACTGCATTTCTTCCAAGATTACTTGTAACATACCACACCTCCACATAGTGTGAAATATTTGCCATTTTTATTTCTAAAACCTGCCTTCTAAGGATGTGCTTCTTTCTTCACTGACAAGTTACAGTCATTTAAGAGGCAACACAGGCTACATAGAGAGTGAGAACAGGGAGGAGCTTTGACAACTTGTGATGCATTATCTAGAAAGAAGAGCTACACAAATTCGTTTAAGGACAGTGAACTTACAGTGGATAACTAATATTTCAGTCTGAGGGGCCTACGGATACCCTAATTTTGTTGGGTTTTTTTAATAGTCACTGTTTGGCATATGCTGTCAAATAATTCCTTGTAAATAACTTGCTAATTTCAAGGGCTTCTATGGAAACTGTACCTACATTACAATATTAGTTTCCAAATATTACCATTTGCATTACTCTCATCAATGAAAACCAGGTTATTACTAATATAAAGACAAAATACAATTTTTAATGTGCAATGACCTTACTAACTCATGTGCTGCTTCAGCAGCTCTCAGCTGTTTAGGTCAACCATGCAAAATGCATGGCTTAACTTTCAGGACCAAAGATGGATCCATGCTGTCCTCTTATCCTTGGAAAATGTCATAGTTTAAGCCATGACAGAAAATAAATCATATTCTCATTAATTCAATGACCAACTTAGTGCTGAATATAATACTTTTACATCATTTGTACACACCATACATATCCTAGAAGTTCATCTGTAAAGTGTGATCATTCATGTCAATGCATTATTTAAGGCCACTTACTTTGTTTGGTAATAAACTTGGCTTTAATACTAATTAAGATCATTCTTATGCAGAGATGAGAACTTGAGTTTTGTTATTTTAGGGATCCAGACTAGACTCTCCAGTACTGTCTAAATGTCTCCATTCCAGAGAATGGCATTTGGCAGTTAGTCATTTATTCATGTGTGATGCTATTGGGAAAGAACTGATGCAGGGGATCATTGCATCTACCTCCTGTCAACATCTTTCCCAAATGGCAAGGACACTTTGCTTTTATAGTTTTTGGCTGGAAAGATGAGGCAGTTGGCAGAAATGCAGCTGTTATAAGGGAAGTAGTTCAGACAGGGCAGGGAAGCATAAAAGAAGATGCTTTCTCATCTTTTACTGAAAAGAGATTCAATTCCCCATTAATACTCCAGCAATTTGCAATGGTAGTTCAGGATTTCAAAGTAGAATCTGTGGCCAAATGTCAGTTCTTAGACCATGGGCTCTCTGAAGTTCTTCTAACATTTTGTCATTAAATATAATCTGACACAAGTCATGCCAATATGACATGAAGGCCCTGCTATTGCAAATCCTTCTCTCTAAAAACAGCCTTGAATAGCATTTTGGTGTCCAAATATGCAGTATTACTTTGAGCTGTCAAATCTCAGAGAGTGAAAACAAACCTCCTCCATCCAGATGACACTGAATCATAACAGCATCCAGTGTCTTTCATGATACAGACTAGTTTCAGAAGCTTCAGAGAAGAACATGCACACACATGCAGTCATTCTCCACTAGTGCATTCTTCCAGATTTCAACAGTTAGCATCTAACACACATCTGTTCTCATGCACCAGTCTCTGACACACTGCTGGGAAACCTGGAAACTAGAAGTATGCACAGTTTGTACCCTCCAGGTAAGGCAACGGCTCTCCCATGCGGTGGATGTTACAAGAAAACTGTCAGTGACTTTGTCTGATGTCCATTCTATTTCCTAATTCAATGGACTTAGACGCTCTTCTTACTTTAGGCACTGATCCCACATCCATTCCACATGGCACCCTTCTCCACACTTTCCCATGCAAATGCAGTCCAGTATCAGAATAGCAGGAGAGAGTCCCACTAAAGTTACAAGGTTTTTCTCTTCTTTGTGTAAGGGACTTATGGCACAGAAGCTTGAGATGTGGTTTTACAAAAATCCTCCGAGCACTATAGAATTACACTACTCTGAAAGCTGGTGTGAGGGAAGAAAAGAGTCCTTTTTTATAAGCTGACTTTAACTTTTAATTTCTCATCTTAAAGTGTACATACTTTCTGGTCAAAATGCAATAAAACAAATAAATTTGTTTCCTATGGATAACTACACTGCAGTTAACACTGAGATGAAACAGCTGAAAGAACTTTCAAACTATTTTCAGCAATAAAATTGTTCCTGCAAACATTCCTCACCAGGAAAAAAGCTACTTGGCCAATTTCAACAGCCAAACAGCTGCTCTAGAAAGATAAATGAAGTCTTTTAATGAGAGAAAAAAGATACCCATTAATTACAATTATCTAATTATTTTCCATCAGAATTGTCACAAACATGTAAACATGGCAAGTTTTTGCTTCTGAAAAGTAAATGAGAGAATACAAATTGGCAGTGAAAACAGGTCTGTTTTCTACTCACACTACTTGCTCAAATGTATGTGTCACATTTTAATTTACAAACCAGCATATCTACTTACATATTCAGATACAGTATTTTAAATGAAAAATAGCTTGACAAGTCCATCTAAAGGTATAATGTAAATTTTAGGGATTCCTGAAAAAAATATTTTTAAACTTTCGTGATTGTGGCTATGACATTTAAAAAACAGTGAATGAACAAAGAAGCAAACATAATTATTTTGCCTGCTGGAGAAAAGCAATATTAGTTTGGAGGCAAATCATCAAAAAATGTTTTAGTTAATTTGGGGAACCTTAAACATTAATTTTCATAGGAAACAAATTTTTCATTTATGTTACGTTAGCATTACTCAATAGGCAAAGTGGAGCCTCTGAATTTTGCAGCAAAAATTCAACAATTCATGAAGAAAGGTTATTTCTTCTGGATAAAACACCAGTGAAGAATTGTCTCCATTTTTTACCATTTACAGTATTCTTGATTTTTTCCCTCTTTCCCCAAGGAGTAGTCCTGGAAAAAAGGTTTAGCTACATCTGGCTCATCTAATTAGATCTTCACCTGAAATCTGATGCAGCTGAAAATCAGCTCATTTAGTTAGCTAGTCCATGTGGTGGTGTCCAAATGAACCCCGCAAAACAGTGTTTATATATGATAACACACATGCTAGAAATCAAATTGAGGTTGTTTCATAACTGCGGTTTTAATGATGCTATCACCAGTATACAAGAAAGCACTGCCGATTCAATTACTTCTTTGTCACTTTCTGGGGAGAATATTCTCCTTTCTGTTGGCTGTTACAAAAATTTCAGTCTAATTCATATTACTATAGTACCTGGGTTGGCAACTGAGGATGGCAGACATCTATCAGGCAAGATAAATTATGCATAATGAGAAATATAGGTCTAAAAAAGATGGAAAAGAATGTTTTGTTAAAAAGGTTATCTAAAGAGTAACAAAGAGATGCATTACTATTTGCTGGTTTATAATACGCATTAGCCCATTTGGAAAATGGAATTTGCACATAGCAAGCATCAGTGTTTTATGAAACATCAATATGATAAAATTAATGGAATTAAATTTTCTATAACAAAACCATATATATCTGTATAAATGCCTATAAAAACTATTATATTATCAGAACTGAATATTACTGAAGCCTGGCTGAGTTTTATTTGTCCATCTGAAACAGCTCAGGCAAACAATGCCAGACACTCATACTCTTTCACTCCCACATTTAATCTAGATTTGAATCAAATATACACTTCTTGCATAGTTTACTTTTGAAGCACAACTGCTGTTTAGGAGATCTAAACAACATCCACTTTTCCTTTTACCACACTAAAAATTAATCAGAGCCAGTACCCTTGACATGCTGAAAGAACACAGATAGGCCCCTTGTGACTCTTTCAGGGAAGATGCGATATAAATGTATTGTGTTGTTACTGCAGTGAAGAGACTGCTTAAATTCTCTATTGCTCATAGGTCAAAACCAGCACATTGCAAGACACAGGTCTTATATCTCAAGTGAAAGAGTAAACTATTGATTCTTTATTATATAAATTTCATCAGATACCGTACTACTTTGCATTCATGTGCTTTGAGGCAGATTATTTCCTTCTCATTCCACCAGTTTAGAAACCAATGAATTCTGATGCACAATATTTTATCCTTATCAAAATATGTGGTTACATTTCCCACATCTGCATCTATTTTTAATTTTTTTTTTTAGGACCAAGTGCATGGTTCTGATGCTAAACAAGTGTACTTACAGTGGCTGAAAGAGGTGATGATGGTTTAATGGAAATGAATTACTAGAGAGAACAGCATCTGGAAACAAATCCTGTGTTTAAACCCTAAGAAGCAAAATTACAACTTCTCAATATTTCCTTTAGGAAGCTCCACAAACACAAAAATCTTGACTGTGTTCTCGTCACTCCTTGTATTTAAAATAAAATAAAATAAAAAAATTATAATTTGGACACAAAACTTATCCTGAGAGTTAATTTTGCTCTTGCTTAAGCATTCACTATCAGGAAATGATGGCAGATTTTATTGTCCCTTATGCCATGTTATCACTATCCATAAAACTTTTAATATCAAATTCAGTTAGCAAGTCCTGTATACCAGGAAGTCACTTCAGGTTATTTTTACCAAGAAGGGAATAATTACTGTATTTCAAGTAATACAAGGGTAATTATTCATCTGCATCTACTGTCATGTTCTTAGGAGTATGGCTATCCTTTAGATTAGTCCAAATTGAACACGTCATAGTCTAGGCTCTGAGTTTACTTTTTTTATTTGTGAAATAAAGCTACGCTTCCATGCTTCACAACTAAAGCCCATCTAGAATAACAACTTTTAGCAGGATTTTGAAACGAAGATATTACATATATAAAGCAATAAACCCCAGATTTGTTCATTTTCCCCCATTTTCCCATGTTCCATGAAGCAACTACAGAAATGACAGGCAGACATGTGCCTGTGAACATCTTGCGTTTGTCTGTGCTGGGTCACAGAGATTGCTGAAAAAAATAAATAAATTTTGCTATAGTAGATAATAGGTGAAAGTTAAATGCAGCTGATAAGGAAGGATGCCGTCTGTGACAAACAAATGCACTTGAGGTCAGTTGAGCCATTTGTGCATAAGACAAAGATTTTAACACTTTCAGCAGTGGTGGAATATGATTTCAAACATTCCCGAACAGAGGAAAAAGCTTAAATGGGACTACAACTTTTCCAGAAATACAGCCCAAGTGGTGGACAGACTAGTTTACGAAATTCAGGATAGTGCTAGATCTTATTTATTCTCTCTAAACACAGAAAGATATGCCATCATAATATTCAATAGCACTCACCAATATAATCTTATTAATGAATGTAAGTATTGCAAAGCATATTATTTTCTATTTCTGTGCATCTAATGTCATACACTTTAAAATATCTTCTCACTGAAGTGCCCGTCTGCTAACTGAATTACCTAGAATGCCTAACTTGGGGAGAAATGCAGTGTGTCATAGCTAATGATGCAGAATTCCTTATTTGGATTTCTTAAAATGAGATCCTCATACTGTTTATCACTGAGCATGGAAATGATCTGAGGAACATCACCCTACAGGGTGGAAGAAATAAAGTCTCAGTCTTGATATTCTGCTGAACACAGACAGAGATTTGCCAATTAAGCCTAATTGTGATATATTATGTTCTCTTTATTAAAGATAACAGGGGACTACTGCCTAAAAGGTAATAACTCTAAAACAATCTTCTGATTGTGGTTAAAACCTCAGGTTAGATTTAAGTGACCATAGATGTGGCATGCCAGTGTTCCATCTGCTATGCCATTATTACACTATTCACATTTACGTTCTCAAATAATTTTGGCACAGTGCAAAACATTATTTGCATAAGTTTGGCTAACTAGACCATACTTCTACTGCATTGTTAGTTTTAATCAGATTATAACTGTTTTGAATCTGTGCTCAGAAAGACAGAGAGAAGGCAGGGAACACGTTTGCATTTTTGGGTTATGTCCTCCTTTTCTTGCTTTCCACCAGCCACTGTAGCAGACAGCATTCTGAAATATGCAAGATTTTAGAAAACATCCAAGTTTAAAGTGCATAGTCATAATATTGATATTATTTGCATACTTCCATATGAGAGAAAAACCCAGCCAAGAGAGAGCAATCATTGCTGTTGGACTGATCAAAGCACAGACATGGTAAAAAATGCCCCAAACCTTCAGTTGGGAAAATAATTTCCATCTGGCAAACATATTCATTAAATGTATCCATAAATGTATCCTTTGGAAATGTGTCCAAATTTTCAATCCAAACTAGTGTTTCTAAAACTCATGTTTCCAGTATTCTCTTCACCAGGAAGACAAAACACTCTCTGTAAATTTTAGTAAACAGATTGTTTAAGTCAAAATTTTTCATACAGATAAAAATGACAACACAACGACCAGCTGTACTCAGTAGCTCTAATAAAAAAATCATCGGCATTGAAATATGTAGGAGCCGAACATTAGAGACCCTTCCTTCAAAATTTTCATCCAAAGCCAAACAGCAGCCAAGTGGCTAAAAGAAATAGAGGACTTTGTTTCCCAGTAGATTGCATATACATTAATGAAAAGGATGTCAGCACAAAGGAAGATATGTATTATAATTTGTGGCAAACTCCAAACATAAGAATTCTACTTTTAAACATAACTGGATCTTATTTCAATGACTATACATCAGTAGAAGGAATCTGCAAAATCCCAGTAAAACTACTACACACAGAAACTGAGGTTACATTGAGGAATATAATGATTTTAACTGGCTTTTTCATTTCCAGTTTTGCTGACAAGTATTTTAGCTATCTCTCATATTGCTTCACAGCTGGGCGACATCTATTTTTCATGCATCACTACGAACTCCCACATTGTGCTCCTAAGCAGCAGATTTCCAATCCTTAAGCAATTTGAAACATATACACCTTCAGTTCTCAAGCACCATAAGGCCATTCAAGAAGTACAGTGATTTTGATAAAAAGTGCAGGTAGATGAAATAAAAAAATATGTTTGCTGTAACTACCTTTACATCATGCAAAAGGCTGAATAAAATGGAGAAACAGCAAATCACCACATAAATAGCATCTTTTATTCTCTCCAATAATGTCTTATAAAAAAAATCTTTTAACTTTGAACAATTATTTCTTCATCTCACTATGCCTTTCCCATTTCCTTTTTATTTCTGTTAACAAATCCCAACGTTTTCTGTAAAGCATTTTGCATCACAAAATCCATGTTCTATCAGTAATAATATCTCTCAGCTATTTCACCATCTGGATGGATATTTTATAATAGCGTCTTTTATCGTAAATATACATCAGAATATTCAGCATTTGAACTATTGGACTCAGTGAGGTGAAATAAATTGATATATCTAGGCAGCCTTTGGAATGAATACTCCCTTGGCATTTGCATGAAAGTCCTAGAAATCTGTGTTCATTGAGGGCAGAATATCCTAGGGCTTGAGAGATGAGTTTATCAAAGATTCACATATTATTGCTAACAGTTGTTTTCTTGTTTACTCCAAATTCAAACAGTATTTTCAGTTGTCGTGGTTTAAGCTGTAAATCACGCAGCTTGCTCGCTCACGCCCCACCTCTTTCTTCCCCCCAGCTCCTGGAGGATGGGGAGGAGAATCAAAGGAATGCAACTCCCACGGGTTGAGATAAGAACAGTTTAGTAACTAAGGTATAACACAAACCACTGCTGCTACCACCAATAATATTAATGACAAGAGAAATACAAGGAAAGAGAATACAACTGCTCATCACCCGATACCAAGCCCGACCCAGCCGCGAACTGAACTCTTCTTGCACCCAGTTTCTACATCCTAGGCATGATGTGCTGTGGTAGAGAATACCTCTTTGGTCAGTTTGGGTCAGGTGTCCTGTTTCTCCTTCCTCCCGGCTTCCCTTCCTCCCTGGCAGAGCATGAGACTCGGAAAGTTCTTGGTCAAACCAAACATTCTAAGCTGTAACTATAAACATCGGTGTTATCAGCGCTGTTCCCAGGCCGAAAGTTGAAAACACAGCATTGCACCAGCTACTAAGAAGGAGAAAAATGACTGCTACTGCTGAACCCAAGATACCAGTTAACTAAAATGCAGCTTCAGGTTTCAGCTCTTAAAACTCTGGTGTAGTACATAATAAGATTCTGATTTTCACCTGCTATTATGGATAGAATCACTTAATGATTCAGATTTCTTTTTATGCAACAAAATATAAACAGAAATTCCACTTTCTTAAGCCCAGGACATGTTTTTGAGTTTTCAATTTGAAACCAATATTAAAGAACAGGAACTTAATACAGATGGTTTAGAATAAGCCAAGTACAAGGAGATGGTATCACAGTTATATCTACTTTCTATTAATGTTTATAATTTCTGTGCTACAGAGCAATGACACATTAAGAACATTTATAACCTGCTCAAATTTCAGATAAAAGGATTCATGTGTTATTTTTCCTTTCTAGTCTTCATTTTCTTCAAGAAGTACTGCCTACGTAATGAGACTGGTGCTTGTTAGTTACCCACAATGCATTAGCCATTGCCTAAAGTCTGATTCAGAGTGCCAGATGAGCTTAGGCATTTGTGGAGAAACATCCTCCTCGCAGCAGCCCTGAGAAATGACAGGGGACGAAAAGACTCATCATCATTTAAGCAAGGAAAGGAATTTATCTGATGGAAACAAGTCAAAATGAGAAAGCCAGTGCAGGGCCCAGGGAAAGAACAAGAGGCAATGGACATGAGTCAAAAGGAAAGAAATTCCATCTGAACACAAGAAACACATTTTTACTGTTGAATAAGTGGTCAGACTCTGTCACAGTTTTCCCAGAGAGGTTTAAGGATCTCCATTCTTGGAGATACTCAAAACTCAATCAGACATTCTGGCTGTCTTGTTATAGCCGACCCAGCTAGCCCAACCCCAGGGGTGGGTGGACTAGATAATTTCCAGAGGTCCCTTCCAACCTCATTGTTTCTGTAATTCTGTGATTTTAAGAGTTGAGGTTCCCCAATTCCCTCTCTAGAGAGATTCAAACTGTGTCCGGACACATTCCTGTGTAACCTGCTCTAGGTGGCCCTGCCTTGGCAGGAGGGTTGGACTAGATGATCTTCAGTGGTCTCTTCCAACCCTAATGATTCTGTGGTTCTGTGAACCCTAAAATCCAGGATGATCCAGATTCAGATTTCAAGGACACTTAAGTAAATCTTGGAAATCTGCTGCCTTTCCCTGAAGTCAGACCAAAATAGGGAATTAGGCTTATCAGAGCATGATTCATAGTCCCATACAAGCTTAAGCATGGAAGCCCTCATTTCCAGTGAGGAAAAAAAATAATTTTCTCCCTTACAGAACTGAACAAAATTTTTCCATCCCACTGGGAAGAAAGTAGCATGATTTAAGGAAAGAAAAAATGACAAGCTTTATTTCAGCTTCCGTTTGATTCCTACGTGGAAAAAAATTACTCCAGGGGCTCCTCTGAGTAGACATGCCCATTTTACACCACTTTTGATATAGTCTGATAGCACTGGAATGAAAATTCATAGCATTTCACTTAGTCAGCTGCTATGTGAGTCAGAGGATAGTATACAGACCAACTAGGCCACCTACTTTGATAGCTTAAATCACACCAAGAGGAAAAGCTCCAAACTCGGAAGTTGTAACAGAGTCCAATAGCACACATTCCTTTTTTTTTTTTTTTTCTTTTTCTTATATAAGGGACAAGGCAAGATATAGGTCATAAAAAAGAAGTAACATCTGACGTTATACTGAAGACTTAATACTGATTTTTCTCTGCTTCCAATGTAATCATAAAAATAAATTCCCTACTACAAGCCAAGCATATTAAACAAGCACAGTTTACCTTCCCTGAAAGTACTGCATTAATTGCCCCGTCAAGCACTAGTAAAGTTCTATCTTTTAATGAGGAAAGTGTCATGAATTAAGAAAAATGAAATGCCTGGAATAATAATCCTAAGTTAAAGAAAATGAATGAATGACAGTAAGAGTACAATTTTTAAAAAATGCGATAATTAGCGAAGCTAAAGAAGGAGGAAGAAGTAAAGATAGCAAAACATAGTAAACCAGTATGAAAATGCAAACAGAAAAGCAAAAGGCACATCATAAAGACACTGCACTGTTTTAATATAAAGCCCCCTATCGTCTGCCACAAAGTCAGCTAGAATATATTGGTAGAACTTGAACAGAATTAACTTGGTTGAAATAAGAATGTTACTTTACCTTACTCATTTGTTCAAAGTGTAGGATAACAAAGTCTAAACAGAACATCAAGAGATCATAAAAAGCTCAGGGTAAGGCAGAAGAATTTCAGAAAATGCCAAAACCCGGCCAGAAACGCACAAATTCAATTAAAAACACACCAACATTTTTGAAACATTTTCTGTTGCAAAATATTAATTTATTTTTTTTAAAAAAGTTCCATTAAAAGATCAGTAGATTCAGGGAAGCTTGCTTTAGACACAAATAAGCATGTTTTTATTTTTACTTGGTTTGAAAGGCAGTTAAGCTTTGCATTTTAAATCACAAACACAAAATTAAAATGTTGAACCAGCTAAACTGTTGTTCAGCAGAAAAAGATTTTTGATGTTCTTATTCTATTTTCAGTGAAACAATAATTAATGATATTAATATAGTATTTATAAAAGCACTGAAATTCGAAGTCCTTTACAGTTCTGCAATAATATATGCTGTGCACAGCAGATTTCATAGGAAAGAACAGACAAATCTTCTAAAGAACCCATGACTCCATTGATAAAGATCAAAATTATTTTTTAAAAAAGATAAAAGCTACAAGCAAGAACAGTTATAAATCTTCAACAGACTTCATATTAATATGGATAAGCATCTGCAGAGGCACTATGGTATTGCTGAACTCAGTTTGATTAAGACAGTCAAAAAGTGATTCTCCAAATAGTAGCTTGACTAGGCTTAAAGAACTATTTCTAAATGCAAGTGGGAAGGAAGTAAATCATGCTAAATACCAGCAAGTCAGTAAAGAACTAGAAGATGCGGTGACTGTCATTATGTGGAAAAAGGGAGAGCTTCAATCTCTTTATTTTTAAATGCATATTTGAGAGAAAAGGAAATGCTTTCTGTACATACATGTATGTTTAGGAAGATGAAGTCATGCATAGAATCATAGAATATTTAGGGTTGGAAAGGACCTCAAGATCATCTTAGTGCCAATCCCCCTGCCATGGGCAGGGACAACTTCCACTAAACCATGTCACCCAAGGCTCTGTTCAACCTGGCCTTGAACACTGCCAGTGATGGAGCATTCACAACTTCCCTTGGCAACCCATTCCAGTGCCTCACCACCCTTACAGTAAAGAACTTCTTCCTCATAACCAATCCTAACTTCCCCTGTTTAAGTTTGAACCTGTTACCCCTTGTCCTATCACTACAGTCTCTGATGAAGAGTCCCTCCCCAGCATCCCTGTAGGCCCCCTTCAGATACTGGAAGGCTGCTATGAGTTCTTCACACAGCCTTCTCTTCTCCGGGCTCACATTGTCCCTAATATGTCTTTTATTTGCAATGTACCCACAGAATACCTTCCTGTTATCTTTCACATCCATAGCCAAGTTTAATTCTAAGTGGGCCTTAGCTTTCCTAACCTGGTCCCTAGCTTCCCGGACAACATCCCTGTGTTCCTCCCAGGTTTCCTGTCCTTGCTTCCACATTTTAGAAGCCTCTTTTTTCCCTCTACATTTTCTCAGCAGCTCCTTATCCATCCAAGGAGGTCTCCTGGGCCTCCTGCTGCACTTCTAACCGGGAAACAACATTCCTGAGCTTGTAAGATGCAAAACATTGTAAAGATGAAAACACTGCATGATAGCAATCTTTTGATCTTGTTGGAACTGGATTGTTGCAAATTTATGCGACAACCAAATCACTAGTCCTTGTTGCCAACAGAACTGACAGAATTCCATTTACAAAAGAAATTTGACATGAATTTCTTTTCTTGTCAGACCTTTATCAACATCTTGCAGGGAAGATGAACTGGTTGTAAATTCACCAAGTTAAATGTTTGCCACCAGCAAACATCTATTTGAAGAAATCAACATACTTCATGCAAACTTGCCAATTTCTGCTGAGACTTTTGAAGACAATGAGGGACATAAAGCTCTTCAGATTCTCTGTTCTTCCCTTGGGCACCTGAGACTTTTGGCTCCCATGTTCTAACTTACAGGGCCTTATCTCCTCTCTCTCATGTCTAAATAATCTCAAATTCTATTCCGTACAATAGGTTGTGCTTGAAGAATCAAGAATTTTACTACCTGTACAGAGGGTATTGCTACCAAGTCACTTTCTAGCATGGTTGAAGGTTTAGGATTGACTTTTCCAGGATAGACAGAAAACTATCCCCGTATCAGGCCACTGCTTTGTCAGCCATGTAACCCCAGTGCTACTGTGCAAATTCAAGAGTCAATTTTTCTGTGGGCTGGTGCTTCCCCCGACCCTGTGAGACCTGCTCAGGATGGCACATGCTTCACATCAGCAGATGGCAGCAAGGTTGTAATGACATGTGGCCTCCCCTCTAGGCCATCAACAGTATTACAGAAGCTTCCCTTCTCACCTCTCCCCTTGACAGTGTCCAAATCATGCTCTGAAAAGCCTACTGTCAGGCATTTATAGGAATGCCAGACAGCCCACATTTTATCTCTGAGCTGTCTATTGATGTGCATTGAGTCAGCCCAGCAGCTACCTGTAAGGCATCAGCAGAGCTGACGGGCAGCAGAAATGTAGTAGGGATTTAGCCCTCAGGCAGGGTATGACCAATAAGAAATACTTTCTGGGACATGTGTTGAAATGGTTGGATTTGTACAGCAGGGAACTGGGGCTGAAGAAAAAAAACCGCCTGAGCAGTCTGGGGACACTGGAGAGGTATAAGGACAGGGGCATACAAGTGAAGGAGTGATGGATGCACAAAGAGATGGAAAGGCTGGGTCAGACTGGGGCCTCCAGGAAACTAAGAGGCTAAAGACTGAGACCTTTACATGTAGGGGTGACTGTCTAGGCCTTGCAATCAGTGTGGGGCAGTGGCAGCTGGGTGTAGTGGGCCACAAGAATTTTGGAGACAGGATGGAGACCTTGCTGTTAAATCTGCATGTGTTATATCTGCATTTCTGAAACTAGCTAAAAGAAACACCCAGATGGAATTGTCCCTTGTCTCTTGGTGATGATCACATCCTTTATCTCCAGAAATATGTTAGCCTAAGCACTAAACTTAACTGAGGGATACAGACTCCCCTTTGGACTCCGATTTATTCATTAGATGTTGTTGCGTGTATGTCATTGCAATATTCAAGTGAACTCCCCCTTGCAAACAGGTATTTCATAAAGCCTTGTACCCTTCTAGTTATTACCAGAACTGTGTCTGACGAGTGTTGTATATGTATAGCTAGATTTCACATAAAGAAATTCAGATTAAATAAATGCAGTCCCATGTGATTTCCTCATTGTTTGTTAATCTGGTGATGGGGAAAAGACAGAACAAAAATTATTCTTTCTCTGACATAAGGATGAAGGCATCCTTGTAAAAATCAGCCATGTCAACGGGTGCCTTTGACTTTAATGTCTGTCTGTTGTTAATTGTGGCCTAGTTTAATTTTTTTTCCTACAGATTGAAAGAAAGTAATCTTTATAGGCTCCTGAGTTATCAGATTAAACACAGTATCATTAGACAGTTAACATTCAAAGCTTCTGCTGGCACTAGTGATACTTTAGTATGATCTCAGAACTTCCTGAATTAACCTTCTTAACACTTTCTTTCCTTACTGATGGTTCTATTCATATTCTTGAACAGGACTGGAAAATTCAGATTAAGATTCAAAGAAAAAAGGCAACATCATGCCTACTGTGGTTCTTGTTTAGCTGGACCATGGATTAGGTCCATCTTTTGCTTTTTTATATGCTATCCATTATGATTTTATTTCAAGAAATTGAAAAGTTGATGTGTTACACCTTGAATTGCTATAGAGAAACAGAGCTCTTTTACTAGAAAATGGAGAATATAATAAAGAAATCTGAGGGGTGATTCAACGGCTAGAAAGTAAATTATTTGATCCTTGAGCAAAATATACACTTTCTCATCTTGTAAAAACTAGCATCCATGTTAACCTGTGTGAGAAAAATAGAGTGATGCATTTTGGTGAATAGCCAGATTATCCTATCACTGGCTGTACAACTGCATACAGTTTGAAAATGACTCAGCAGCTGCATTCTTACAAGCTCAGTTTTACAGCAGAATTTATATGATTAATCCATGAATAACTGTGACAGCAATTAATACCTTCTAGCGTGTTCTTATCTTTTTTTCACAGGCTCTCTACCTTTACAGCTCTTCTAGTTTTACTAGAAAATAAAATGGAGATAACGTCATATAATATCCACATATTCACCTGCAAAGCTAACTGAGGGATTCATAAGACACTTTCTTCTTCCCGAAGATAACTTTAATGTTTGTACAGAAGGACTCCTTCAAGTGCAGAAGACAGCCTATAGTTGCACTGACTCCAAATCATTTGGTTCTCCATGGGCCTTGGTTAAAACCCCACATATTTGGTTGTTTTGTCCGTGGGAGCACAAAATCAGAGGCAGAAAATAAGACTCTCATACAACAGGATGATCAAACAACTATAAGAACCAGTGCCAGAAATTCTGGGAAGGACAGACAGACAGGCAATGTGGAACCTGCCCGTGTGGCACTCTTCAGCTATACATTCATCATGCCTGATTATGTCAGTTATGGTTTTCTTCTGCTGCTACCCTTGCCAGCTTTCTGATACAAATACATTTCAAAGGTGAACTACGGACTAACATGGAAAATTCATTTGCTCTTGCACTACAGGTCTTCATTTGAAATCAGAAGCACAGAAATTTAGAAAATATAGCCCTGGTTGTACCAGGTGTCATCAGAGCTTTCTGAAAAATATTTCACAAAGGACAGGTATCTCTAACTTGTGATTCGTCTGATAGTCAGCTACAGTTGGGCAAGATGGGAGGGGAAACTATCAGAAAAATCCTTTCCTAGCATTCTCAGTTGAGGTGGGGATCTCTTTAGGGAAGTGTAAAAGAGGTTAAAATTAGACAAGATCTTCACTCAAACAAGAAATTTAAGCCAACTCAAACTTCGGAAAACTTTATAAATCTGATTTTTAGCTCATGTTTCATAGCTGAGGCTACAAGAAACAAAAGTCAGTTTAAAATTTGAGTGAAATCCAAAAAGAACTCATTCATGACCAACAAAAGGACCAGAAAATGCAAGATTCTTACAGGACCACCTGTTAATTGAGAAACCTTCTGCCATGTGTGGTTTCCCTTTCCATTTTCCATTTCTCTTTCCATTTACCTTTTCCCCTTTCCCCTTCCTCCCTTTTCTTCGTACTTTTTCCACTTTCACATTTTTCCTCATCCACTTCTCCACTTCTTTTCCCTTCCTTGCCTTGCCTTTCTGCCATAACATTCACTCACAGAGACAGACACAGGATGCTCCAGACTCATCTGACATTCTGAAAAAAAGCCAGCAATTCTTCCAGCTCATACTCAGTGCTTCAGTCACTGGAGAAAGCAGAAAAACTGCTGGAGTAATAATGATCACGGTATCCTAATTTGCTATCCTTTCTTATGGCCAGCTTTGTGAACATAGAGAAGACACAACTTGAGGTGATGCAGGCTTTCCTATGAGTTCCTGCTCCCTACACTGAGAATTTTGATGCTCTGCCACATCATCTCTTACATTCAGATAAATCATGAAAAAAAGGAGTGGAAAAACACGTGGCAATAGATATGTTAGGATTTATCAGACTAGACTAGTCCGTGTTTTTCTATGTACTCTAAGAGTTTAACATGCCAGATGACAAATACGACACCATGAGGACTCTTATTACTGCAATCATCCTGCACTTTCCTTACTCTGTCTACACAGAGTCTGATCCATTTTTGGCACACTTTTGGTTTTCATCAGTCTGCATCTCTAGCTCTAGGAGAGAGAAATACAAATCAGAAAATACTTATTTATATTTATGATTCTTAGATGAAAAATGGTCCATGAAATGATAAAACTGTTAATCTGATCTGACTTTGAAATTTTCTTTTATAGTTTAGAAAGTGTATTTACTGAGATTCCTGAAGCTTAAGAGAAAAAGATTAAAGATAGAGCTGGTACACAGCTTTCAATCATTAAAGCTAATGGAAGCAGAGCAGTATTTGAAAAAATAAATGGTACCTATTATCAATGATGGGAAAGGCTCAAACACTTTGGGAAAAATACTCAAAGAATATTTTGGAAACGTGTTTGTTTTCTAGGCAAAACAAAATAAACCAGTTAGCACTGGTTTAAAGATTCAGGTAAAACCCCCATCATTTTAATGTTAGCAATATTTGTCCTAGCTGTATGTTTCAATAGTTGTGGAAAGGTTTAAGGTTATTCTAAATCTTCATATCAAGATACAAAACATCTGTTTCCAATCAAATCTGACATCATTTAACACTTTTGACACTAGGTTAGTCGTAGCTGCAATGCCTGGATATCTCTGCCACAGACTTCTTAGAACCAAGTTTCCCATGGAAACTCAGGAACACAAACACAGATGAACACAGCCCATGGTTGTTCTGAGGATACGATGCTTTTATTCATATATTTATTTGTTATCTAGGAAAAGAACTGCAGATCTGTGAGCAAAATTCTCTCAAATAAGATGGTCTGTGAAACTATATAAATGATATTTTGTGCTGGGGATTTTTGTTTGGTTGCATGTTTTCATGTTCTTAGATTGGGGTTTTTTATTTATTAATTTTTTTCTTTTTTTTAAATGGAAGACATATTTGATAATAAATTGATTTCTCTTTTTGTGAATCGTACAACTCTTTTTCTGAGTGGGTCTGTGATGGAAGGACTTTTGTCTAAGCTATGGACACAAGCAAAGGCTTGGGGGATATCTAATTTCTGTAGTTAATTGTGGGATAAAGAGATAGTTCTGATGACTGATTCAGGTATAGTGATGTTTGACTCACAACTTAAGACTTGCACATAGAATTAGGTATATCAGTGTGTAAGTGAGAACATCACAGCCTTCTTTCTAACTGTCATATTAAATCCTCCCTTGGAAATATATATGTCTCAAAAGGCAAACAGGCAATAACGACTGCCGGTTTTATTGACCCCTTATAGCACAACAATCCAACCTAAGGGAATATTAAATGCTGACATGTAAGGACCAAATCCATTACTGAACATTATGATCAAAAAGAATGCTAAAAGTTTCATGCATCTGAGTATCAGTGACTTAAATTTGGATATCTGTTAAGAAATCTTGCTGTGCAACCATTCTCAAAAAAAAGATAGGCAGCACATGTAGCAGCTCTTTGAACAGACACAATTTCCAGAGGAGTTTTGTGCAACATAAAGCTGGAATAATATGGAAGTCATTTATGTTGATCTACTTAAACATGAATATGTACAGATTAAGTTCTTCAGCTTTGTCCTGAATCTTTTTCTGCCTGGAAGTGGAACATACATATATCTAACAATTTGGAACTGTGGCAGATCAAAGGCCTCTTTCCTTTGGGCATGTGTAGGTGGTTCTGAGGCTGTGTTTGCATGGCCATTTTGTGAGGTGGATAGTGACAAATGCATTGTATATGAAATCCCAGCAAACTGAGGATTCTCTTGTTTCATTCTGTGAGGGCTATAAATAAGGCATGTGGCACTAAACAGGCTGATGAATGAAACAAATGCACACAAAAAAATAAATCAGAGAAATCTTACTGGTTTACAAATGGACATTTTCAACAGGATCCAAACAGACAGACAGTGAGCTTTTTTTACAGAAATGAAAGAACAGCTTTACTGCTTTCTACAGGCACTTCTGGGAAGCAGCTTCTATCAAATATTCATGGTAGCCTCTTGTCTACACAAGTCTGGTTGATGGAATAATAGCGTCAACTCACCTGGCACCAAAACTCAGCCATTTTCCCTTTTTCCATCCAGTAAATCTGTGGTTGTCAGTGATAGGAGCTGATGGGAAATGATAGCCTTATTGAGCTGCCTCATGAACTGTAACTCATTTGTTCTGAAGACCCAGACTGACAGCCTCTGCATTTCTCCCTTCCAGCGAAATTGAGTATAAATCACTTTATCATTTTTCCCCATGACAGTTTATCAGAATCCCAAAATTTTGTATGAAGTCATAGAGGCTAGTGGTAGAAATAAGTCTCATAGTTGATCTTGTTGTAGAGCACTGCATCTTGCAAAGTTTAATATGCCCATAAAAAAATGCAATTTGACTTCCATTAACCGGACATGTGCATACACATATGCATCCACACACTTGACATGTGACAGAGAGGGAAAGCTAATCAGGCTTAGTTCTACTGGGCAAATAATCTAAGTTTATGACTCTTGTGAACTTATAATTTACAATTACTTTCAGTTCTTGCTAAGTTAATTTCTCATTTTGACTTTTTAAACCTTCTAATCTATTCCCTGAACAGGAAAATAATACAATCCTTCACACACAGTACTACTTCAGTGGAGAAGAAACTCTTCTTCTCCTTTGTTTCCACTCTTAATAAAGTGAAAATAGCCAAATAGGATATTTATTAAGTACTTATGTACTTTATTAAGTACTTACAGACATATGGTTCCCACTCTAATCTTGAACCTGTTTTCTGAATTTATTACTTAGACAAATGAAAGACAATCATCAACAATCAGAATTGTATAATGTAGAACCTATTTAGTTAGAACAGGACAGCTAATTAAGTTGCTGATCCATCTTCTTTCAAAATCCACTATGAGTTGATATGTGCTATGGAAATATTATTCATTAACTTCAGCCCTGAAGAACTTGCTGCCCTTAAGCAAATAGCAATCTTTGTTAAAAACATAAAAAGTATCAAGCTAGGCCCAGAAAGTCTCTACATGAAGCAACAAAGGACAGAAACACTTAGAAAGATATGAAAGAGTGTAAAATTAGAATAACTTCTACTTCTGACTTCACTCATTATAACTTCAAGGACACTTAGGGATTTGATGACCACTGTCTAGGAATACAAATCACAATTAGGAGGTTGGTTTTGGTTTTTTTGTTTGATTACATTGAACTGAAACATGTCTCTTCGGTTCCCTTGAAGTGGAGCACAGAAGATGACCTAAGATGAAATGACCGGATTTTGGTTTCTTTTGTGCTCAAGGATGAATGAATTTCAACTGATTATTTTTTTCTTTGGAAGTTATTGCATAAAATCTTCTTTTCTTGATCCCTGTGGGTAGGTAGTCGAGCACGTAAACCCTTCCATATGAGTGACAGGAAAGGACATGTAATTTCCGTGAGTGGATGACGTAACAAAACAGTGTGATCTGACACATTCACTGTTTACTGCATTTGCTTGGCAAAGGTGCAGCTCTATGAGGTGGACCACACAGGTCTCCCTACTTACCCGCTGCACTGACGACAGCTAAATTCACAGTAGAAAACATGCAAGAACAAATAATAAACTAAAGCCACTACAGCAGATAACATGGCTGAAAGCCTTTTAGTCATTCACATGTGGGCCACAATGCAATGCATGCCTAAACTCAGCTTAAAAGTCTTTCTCCAACAGCAAAAATTTCATGTGACAAACCACTAATCTGTTTCCCCTTAGAAGATATGTTAATACCAGTAACTTGCAAGTGAAAAGGTGTTCAAATCTGATACTAGTAACAGCGCATAATGAGCATGTGTCTTAATTATTTTAAATGGTTGAATACTGATATCAGTTGCCTGTTTTCTATTCTCTTAGCACTGACTACTGTTGCTCTTAACACTGATCTGGGCATCAGCAACCGCCCCCACCTTTCCTTAATAAACTCCATCAAATATTATTTCATCTGCCTTTGTATCATGGCGTGTGCATCGTTAGACAATGGACATTTGCTTGCCCCATTAACTCTACTAATGACATGGAAATTTGGACAGCTGATGGATCTGTCACCTAACAGAATGTGTACACAGTATGCAGGAAAAAAATAAATCTGAGGCAAATCTGAATGCAATGTAAACTAAAAATAAAATATGAAGATCCCTGGGAGATCAAGATTAGGGCCATAAACAGCACTTCATGAAGTATTTACAAAAATTCTTCTTAAATCCAGTGTTATAGGTACTGAGAAGGCAATTCACATCCATGACATAAACCTAAACCAGGGGTTGATAAAATCTGAATGTATTTGGATACTTAATGGTGATATTTGCAATAGAAGAAGAAGAAAAGGTGTATAAAAGTGTCTTTGTTTTCTGTTTTGTTTGTTTGTTTTACTTTGTAAAAATAAAAACACGAGGAGCACTTCTGGTCAAATGCTTTAATATTCAGATTTTAGTATTGAAACACAAATAGTTAAAATAATCCTGATGGAATTTCTCCTGCTAGATAAACCAAAGTTCAAAGTTCACAGCCTCATGCAGAGGCTGTAGGAAGAAACAATTTCAGAAAGACAGCTGAATAAATATTTGTAAGAATAAATATTGTGGGGCATAAAAAAGGATATGCAAATTGAAATGGATTTTTTTTTTTTTGCTGTTCAGGGGATTCACAGAAAATACTATGCACATGCAAATCTACTGCATCTACATATTTGACTATTCTTGAAAAATATATGAATATAGGAAAAAATATTACAGGCTTGATGTCTGGTTTTACCTTTAACTTTTCAAATATGCTGAAATTGTACATTACCCTTAGTTTAAAAAAAAAGAAAAAAAATGTCAAGTAAGTAAGTGTCTAGAAAAAAACATACTGCCCTGCAACTGTCATAAGGTTATTGCTGTTTTCATGTGGAGAGTTTTAAGGGCTGTTGAGATGAAAAGGAAATACAGGCAAGTCATGATATTTTCTGCTGTGCTTCAGGAATGCTTTTTGGAAGCTTGTGTGTTTCTTGATAATAGCTTGACCTTCATTGATTGTTAAGATAGAATTTTATTCAATGGAAATGCTGATAAATTTGAGCTAAGCAGCATACTTTGGAAGGGCTATGTTTAAGATGCTAATTGCAGTGGTTTTGTAAAGCAAAATGGTACAATTGCAGAGAGGACTGAGATGATGGCTATCACACAAAGCAAGTCTGTGGGATGGGCTTCTTCCTTTGGGTAGCTGATATTCTTTCTTTCATATATTTATGGTTTGGAGATAAAACAAAAGAAACAAAAAGCATCTTTCTTTGGAAACTCATCTGCTCCCACCCTAAAGTGAGTCAGAAGAATAACATTTCTTAGCATATTAATCAGACTGATTTACCTTTCATCTACATTCCAGATAGAAATATGTATATTATGAGCACAGTTTCACTCTGGAGAAATGATAGCCCTGAAGGACAACAAAGCCACCAGAAAAAGGAGGCAGGTAAATGGTATCAAGGCAGACTCATCTTTGTTGCTGTAGAGGAATTGTATTTGCTCCATGAGCGTCACAGGTTGCCATCAGTGAAAAGGACTGTAAAATTTCTGAGCCGAAGCACTGCAATTCAACTACATGAGAAAGACATCTTGATATGAAGGGAGAAAGGAATTGCAAACTGACTTTTGTGAAAAAGAACATAGATCTTATAAAAAAAGAAAAGCCAGAGAGATTTTGAAAAGATCAACAGGCTGCAAAGCAGCAACCGTCAGAAAAGATGGGATTCAAAAATATCTGGAGTTCAAAAGAAGAGGAGGCAGATGGTATAAATCCTTGACTTTATGTATACGTAATCTGGACAGTAACATTTCTCTTGTTGCATATTTTATTTCTTCAGTCTTGTTAATTCATTTGTTGCATTTTATCTTTTCTGTGGAATCCATCTTTGCAGGACACCAAATGAGAAGCGTGTTGAAACAACTGATTCTAGCACTTCCTATCAAAATGTTCTCTTATAAAAAATCATTTGCAAAACTGAGGAGATTCTATTTTTTATTTTTTTTTAAATTCAAAATGAATGTGGGGGGTTTAAATCTCCCTGGTCTGATTTAGACTTTCCTGTCTCTCAAACAAATACCTTTTTTTTGTCAGTTATAAAGTTTTTTTAAACACAAGTCTCAGCATTCCCTGTTGAAATTTTGGGTAGATTTAGTAGCAGTGCCTCCTTGCAAGTCCATACTTGGAAGCTATTCCAATTTGTAAAATTATACGGTATTCACTGAGTCAGAAAGTGGGAATGACTTCTATGCCCATAGTATCATAGAATGACACTGTTCTCATCTCCTCTGCCTTCTCATGGACTTACCATTCCCATGGACTCCACTGTCAGTCCAGATATCTCAGAGGGGAGCTATGAGTTAAAATTGGGTTTTCTTAATAGTGAGACCTCTCCCATGATATTTTTAGGTCTGTAGCGTTTGAATTCATATGTATACCTCTCTATATATATAGGTTTATACGTACATACAGGCCAAAGGTAGGGAAATACACTTGCCAACAAAGTTGTGGGTTTTGGTTTTTTTTTCTGTTGGTAGGACTTTTTGGTTTTCTTTTTATTATGTTTTGGTTTGCCTTATGGCCAACAAAATAAGTTGAAAGAGTTACAGAGTTCTCACACATTTCCTTTGAGATGCCTTGGCTGTGCACACATATTTTACATGTCAGTGCTGTCATATATCCATAACTGAAATACATTGTCTACGCACTGCAAATATAGTTCCATATCTAGTCCCAGATTCAGGCTCACTTAACATAATTATATCCATCAAATATTAAGTCTTCTTGGAAGCAGATCTGAACAGAAAAGAGTTCATTTGCCAGCGCATGCTGGTGATGATGGGAATGCCTTACCATCTGTGCCTCTTTGGGTTGTGATCTTGTCAGATCTCATAAGGTAAGCAGATTCTGGCCTGCACAATAATTGGTTGAGAACTTTCCAAAGAAAAACCCAGGTGCTTAGGAAAGGAGCACTGGTGATTCAGTATTTGGCACTCTTCCCTCTGTTCAGTAGCAGACCAATATCTCAGCATAATGTTGAGAAACCATTTGGTAACTCAAGTGTGCCAGCTTCCAGGGGAGACACAATCCGTGTAGACAAGACCTGCAGTTATGAAATATCTGGGTATCTTCTTCAATTTCAGAAGGCAAAATAGCATTTTGGACAATAAACCCAAGATTTTGCTTGTGCAGTAAAATGCGGAGCTCACTGGGATGATCTGGTACATCCCATTGTAAAGGTTATTTTAGAGCACTGAATGAACATCACGAGCACACAAGCTTATGTGAAATGTTTTGGGACAACTCTTGAAAACTACTCTGGCATTTCTTCCTAGTTACTACTGGCAACCTTCCTAGAAAGATAAGAGCACAGTTTTTAGATGCAGTGTAATTGGATTATTAGGCACTCTTAAAATATGTAATTTAGATAAAAAGAACAGCTCCCATCAGATCAAGGAACAGCCAGGGAGTTGAAATGCCTGATTTGTCTTCCTGTTCTGTTAATACTATGCCTGTGGCAAACCATTTGCAAAGAAAACTGGACTGCCTTATCAGGATGCAGTTTGCACAACTATTTCTAATCTATTCATGTGATGTTTCAGCAGAGTATCTCACCATACATTAGTTTCTGATATATAATGAGTTTTAATTCATAATTACTACATTGCTTGCAAAGTTCGTCAGAAAGGAAAAAAGGAGGTGCCCTTAGTAAAGCTAAGCAGTATACATACTCAGTTTTTATCAAAGAGGTGACTATTCTGAAGGAAAATCTGTCTTTACAAATATCCTTACAAAATATCCTTATAAATAATCTAGTCTTAAAAAGAACACTTACTTTATGCAGAGACTGGAAAATGAGTAATAAAATGATGCCAGAAAAAGAATTATGTGCTATTGTTTTAGAACATAACCAGCACACTGTGCACTTAATGTAGCAGTGGACCTGATGTAAAAGTTCTGTATGACCATTTTTCACATTCTGTGTAATACTGTCTTCAAAAAAGGAGAAAAATTAAGACTTCACTTTCAAAATGCTAGTCTTCAAAAATCAATAGCATCTGTTCAAATATGGTAGGGTTGGCTGTGTTTATTTCTGAAGATACATGTATGTATGGGACTGAAGATTGTGATTATAAATGTCGCTTGTAATGCATCCCGTATTCAACATTTAATAGACCATTTATTTGTTAACAGCAGTGAGCACAAATGTGAAAGACAGATGGAAAGTACAGAGAGTACATGTGTTTTCTATCCACATGCACTAGAAGAGGCTATTTGTGACATGCAGTTAAAGACAGGTATTTAAGACATGAATTATCATTAACCTCATGAATCCATCAGTTCTCTAGTTTTCATTTTCTGAAGAGAAAATAACATGATATATTATAGAAATAATTCTTCAGGAAGAAGCAAATTAAACATAATTTTAGCATTTCCATTCTTTTTGAATTACATGTAGTGTACAGTCTAAACAAAGTAACTAATGGCTACCTTATGCATTCCCCTAACTCCTTCACCTAATACATGTTTTCTGTATTTATATTAAGAAAGAACAAACTCAAAGATGTACCATCTTTGTAGAAAGAGTTGCTGAGGCTTGCAATGGTTCCTCAAGAAGTTCATTATAACACCTTCTACTTTGTACTGTTTGTTAAGAATAACAATATTCTTGGCTCTTTCAGAAAAAGAGCTTGCAATTAAACAGGTTTGTCATTAAAATAAAATGCAAAATGAAGAAAAAATGTCTCCATTGGTACCAAAACTGCCTGAACTGTATAACATTTTCAAGTCATTAAGTTGTATATGCATCATGCAATTTCATATTTGAGCAACTGCATCTCAAAAGCTAAAAAATGGGAAGTCACCCTGTAAAAAAGGAGCCTTGACCTGACATGACTGTTCTTTCTCTTTGCCCTTGCTTTCCACTTAACATAAATAATTAAATCAAAGGCAGCTGAATTTCTTTCATTTAGTCTACCCAAGACTCAGTAAAGGCAACAAGTCTCCAGGCATCTAAATTGTCTTCAGAAACTGAATACTAGATAAGCTCAGGAATAAAGAACTCTCACTCGAAATGAGCATTAAGAGTGTTTCATTTTCTTGTACTTGCCTAGTACTTCCCCTTTCTACAAACCAAAAGTGAAATATAATTCAGTCTATGATGCAAAAATACAGTAAAATACAATAAAACTCATTCCAACACCTAGAAACTGATCCCAAAGGACTAAAAGTAAGGAAAAAATTCCTTAACCTTGTATCAGTGAAAAGTCTTTCTGTTCATTCTTTCCCATACCATTCATTCCAACTATTTGCAATTTGTCCCTTGTTTTTGTTCTGTTGGTGCCTCTTCTTCCCTCAAAACTGTCTGATATGCTTTTCTGTCCTTAAATACAGAGCCGAGGGACACAAATAGCCTTCACCTTTCTCTGAAGTGGCTAAACAGACATTACTGAAATCAGAGTAAGAAAAAACATTCTATCTTAATTAATCAGGTTTCAATTCCTTCACAGCTATGTCATAATGATGTCAAAACTCTGAAATATCTTCTAAACACTGAACTTCTACAAAAATCAAAAGCACTCCTAATTTTTAACGACAAGAAAGCAAACATGCTATAAGACTCTAATTTTCAGTTCTTTAAAGAATAGTAGAAGTCCAACTACACAAACAACATAAATTATTTTAAAATATATGAGCACAGTAGGTTATGGAAATTATTCCACTTATAGGCCTTTTTAACCTTTCATGGGCAATTTTTATAATATTAATTTTGTTAATGCAGCTTTTCACCAGTTTTCCAACCAACACTCATGAAAACAGATTGAACTTAAAAACTAGTCTGCTTAGGAGAAACCAGCTGCTCATACAAGCACTGTGACATAAAACTTTTTTCCATGGTCTAAAAAGCAAGTTCAGATAAAGAAATATGTATTTCTTTTCAACTAAAGCTATCTGCCTGGAAACATAGATATCGTGAGCAATTCAAAACACAAGTATATGCAGTGTCATTGCTTAGCCTACCTCCACATGAATATTTCATAAATAACTGTACATGAGTATGAAAACTGTAACTAGACTTTGATCAACAGACCTCTCAAGAAGTTCAGGTTTCCTCACAACGAGGATGCCATTGACAGCTAAAAACTAAAAGAGCTTATATTCTCTTTCGGCCCCTGAGAAACTAGTTTAAAACTTGAACTATTGAGGTCCTGTGCAGTGTCTGGATTAAATGTAAGATATTGTCAGAGTCAGGAAATGTTTGTCTTTAAAAAGAGCTTTTTAAAAATCCCTTTACTTACTGAACTACAAAACAGTATTTTTGCATTATCTAAAGAGAGGATCAGATTTTTCAAATTCTAGATCTAGTTATTCAGTAAGCAAATATTACATACTCATCATTCCTCTTCCATTTCCACAGTTTCACCAACAATGGGCTGTTATGACCCTTTTTATTTTTACGTCCTGTTTCTTCTTTAATTTACAGAGACTAACAGGCTCTGTACAATTGGAGTTCAAAACTGCAGCTTAGGCTTTCAAAGCTATCATCAAGAATACTGGAATTAAAAGACATCCCAAACACAAGAGATATAATAGCAGTTTTCCAAGAGTTACCTCTAATTTTGGGAACATAGTTTTAGCTAGTGAGGTGGTCTAATGAACTGTAATCATAACTGGAGTCAGTTTAAACCAGGACAGCTTTTCTAGTTACATAACCCTGAAGTCTGCAGCACAATCAAATGACGAAATAGTAAAGAAAGCTACATAAAAGTAAAGAATGAAAATAAAAACCTCCCAAAATCACTATATCACCTCATCACCATATGTGCACATGGCTCTTTGATGCTGCCTGCAGACAAAACCTTATCACCTTCATTAGACCATAAATGAAGGCTAATGTTAATAGTACCTATATAAAAAGCAGATTGTGATGGCATACAGTAATAACATTTAGTCAGACAGTTTTCATGGAAATAGAGGGGTACAGTTTCTGATGATAAATCTGGATCAAGTTTTCTGGTGCTGCCCAGGAAGAGACTGTGCTTGGCTTTCCAAGTTAAACAGCTGTCTTCAAAACATGAAACTGTTCACTGAAATGCAAAGCACACCTGCAGAGTCAGACATCACACTGAGATTTACTACTGAGGATTCACTACAACCTCTGGCCATAAATAGGCACTACCAAGCGCAGGCTAATTCTGGATGGAAGGCAAACATAACCTATAGAAAGAGCAACTGGCAAGTATGTCTCAGCTAAAAGTGAATTAATTAGAACCTCTCTAATGACTGACCAGTATGATATACTTGCATTAAAAAGTTCAAGGTCTTTAAAACATTTTATACTTAGAAATTGAATTTCTCCACCACATGTTCTTCAGCTGATAATCACAAAGTTCCATAGCTTGGGAGTGGATTCATTATGCTTCAATTGTGTCAATCTCAGTTCACCTTCAAGTTACTTTGGCCCAGATCACAAATAACAGATATGCTGTTCACAGGTAATAATATAATACACAGATAATACATATGTTGTTCACATATCACAGATAATTTAACACTGGCCAAGACCAGAAGATTACTTATATCAACAAATATGACAGATAAAAAATACTAAACTAATATTTACTGGATTCACTTAAAAAGAAAAAACATCTTAAACCTATTTCAAGGCATTGGCAAACCAATTACAATCACCAAAACCAATTTGAAAAGCACATCTGAGCCTTTCCCAGGACATGGAATTAAACACAAATATATTGCCACCAGAATAGGTGGGAATTTTTCTTACTTTTTTTTTTCCTTCTAGATTTTAGAAAGCTTACAGGAAAATGAAAGCTACCTGTTCAATTCCTAATAGGAATAAGCTTTAGATATTTCCTAAGACAAAATCTCCTTAGGAGAATCCTTGACCAGAAATGACTTATAGATTACTTGCAGTGGAATGCAAATGACATAAAAATATAAACTATTCTGTGTTATCCAATATAATTCTAACAAGAATTTTATTAGGCAATATTTTTATCTGTAAAAGGAATGATTAAGCTTTGTACATGTACATGAACATGAGTTAGCAGTTGCTCAAGGTGATATCTGCTATGAATCCTCAACTGTATCACATTTTACCTTATCCCAAATTTACTTATGCCTCTTCTACATTTTAATACACTTTTTATAAATTTGGGTAATCAAATAGGTTTTGTTTACACTTTAATTCTTCCAAACAGAAATCAGGGTTATTGTACTATATTTTCTATTCCTATATATACAGTTTTGCTGATTTTCAATGTAGTGCAGTGCAACCTTACAATAAAAGGACATCTAATATAACATTTTTGCTGGCATATTTTAAGAACACTTTGTCCTCCAATTATTTTCTAAGATCAAGATGGCAACAAAATGTATATCTGGCTAGCTGCCAAAATGACATTACAAAGCACAGCTCTTCACTTTACATATGCCAACCTTATTCACTGCACAAGGGAAGGCTGAGTTTGTAAAGTGGAGAAATCAAGTTCTATTTCCTAAAAGTGCACCACTGAAAGGGCAAGACCAGGCATGAAAATATTAGGTATTTATTCTGAACTGTTCCTTTTCTGATTGTGCCACTTTTCTATCTTTTGCTCTTCAGTGGCTACACAGGACACCTCTTGATGTATTAATCTGAAAAAAATTGGAAAAATTCCAAATGCATATTAAATATTTAAAGACATAAGAAAAGTTCGTGATAATGTCATGCAACTCTTGTAACTGTTCTGCAAAAGTAAAAGGAAAAATACTGAGTTAATGCATTTCAGAATGAAGATGGCTGCTGAGCTGCAGGAGAAATAGTGGCAATGTGGCATTCAACAGTGCATTGCTTTTTGACCCTACTTTACTCTCCGAGGGTCTGGCCTCAGATTATAACTCCATCAGAATCAGGAGATTCAGAACTAAAGATCCAGAATCAATAAATATTCTGTGGTGCCTTCTCTAAATACATTTAAGTGTGTCTGATTCTTTGCAATTGAAAGCATCATATTCTGTGTAGTGATCTTCACCCATCTTCATGGTCTCTCTAGGGCATATATTCTTTGATGCCTTGCCGTAACAGACAGGACAAAGACAATAATACTGAACCGTGATACTGCTTTAAAAACTTACAATTGAAAGAGATTTTCTGAGATACAGGGTGACTTAATGGAGCAGAGGAGGCTGTAACCTCTCCAATAGCATTACCAGTATGCACTCTATGTCACATAAAATATAAGCAATATTCAGCCTCTCCATGCGTATTGCACTCTTGTCCTGTGTGAGACGGTGTGTTCCATGGCCTGCAAATCTGAGTCCCTTTCATGGACACGCTACACAGAATTGTATTTTCCACTCTGCATAGAGATCTAAGGGTATGTTTATAAAACATGATGTAAAACAAAAAACAAAACAAAAAAAACACAAACAAACAAAAAAAAAAAAAGTCTGATTATCGTAGTATATTTTGTAAAGGGAGGACATGATGACCCAAATAATTATAGTCTGGTTAGCTGAACTTCCATTATGGGAAAAGTCACAGAAAAGCTGATGCAACCTAACAGTACTAAGGAATTAAAGGCTGGTAGCATAATTTGTGCTAATCAGCACAGTTTATGGAAAACAGATCTTGACAAAATTTCTGATGAGGTGACAAGTTCAGTTCACTGAGGGAAGTGTGCTGACATAATACAACTTTTGTAAGGGCAGTTGTCTGAAGCAACATTCAGATTAAAAATGAGCACTATACAAAATTCCTTGTAACACACTAACAATTTGAAAAACTGGTTCACGGGCGAACCTCAGAAAACAGCTGTCAATTGAGACTAGTTGCGAGAAGAGGAATTTCTAGTGGGCTAGTGCAAAGATCTTGACCGATTATCCAGTAAAACTTTTTTCCTGCAGGAACTGCGTATTCCTGCAGCAAAACAATGCAGTTGATACAAAAATGGTGGAACCATGAACAGTAACAAGGAACAGTGTTACACTTACTGATGAATTACAAAGTCAGGTGGACTTTTCAAAATTATACACTTTAATATCTTACCATGAGGAACAAGGAACCCAGAAAGCAGCTTTTCTGATGAATGCCCACATTTTGAAAAATGATTTTTGGGCAGGATTCTGATATCTATAGTAGTTAATAAACTAGAATTCCCAGAGTAAAATAATGGAGAGGAGAATAGACACAATCATGGAAGATAAATATTAGATGCAAGTGTTACATTGAATTTCTAGTGTTTGAACTAGAGTTTTTATTTACTCTGCTCTTGATACTGTTGAGACTATTACCAGGAAACAGCTCTCATGTTTCACTTCCACATGGATACAGAAAAAGTGAAGAAGGGTACAAAAAGATGATGTGGATCTGGGAAGCCTGAATTACAGTAAGAGATTTAAGAGCCATAATCTTTTTAATTTAACCCTGTAGTTTAATATTAGCAATCTTTAGAGTTTAAGCTTGGTGAAGATGATACAGTACGAGTGGTGCAAGAAGTAAGCCAATATAAACATGCATCGAAAATTTCTGATGATGGAAGATGCTAAACTTGCCAGACAAAGATATAACAAGAAGTACATGCTGGAAGTAGAAGCTAAATAAATTCAGATGAGATAGGAGTATTTTTTAATAGAAGATATGCCCACTCAGTAAAAAAAAAACTTTACCTAGGACAATGGATTTTCCATCACTTTAAATCTTTTAGACTGGAATGAGTTTCTTTCCATCAGGCAAGAAGCAGCTCCACCAGAATTTGAAAAATTACTGAGTGAAATTCAAAGGACTGTGTTATTCAAAAGATCAAACTAGAGGATCATAATGGCCTCTCACATCCTCAAACGCATTAGTTACATCTCAGATCACAAGTATGCAATTTTCAACAGCAGAGTACATAGCAAGTATAAAGGAGAAACTGCCATAACATTCATGAAATACCTTTGACCTTTTACTACCCCTCAACAAAATATTGGCCTATTTCCTCCCTCAGCAGGAGTTAGCATGTTAATGAATTTTTCCAACAGACAATGTCTGATGGTACAAAGTTGGACTGAACAAAAAAATTTTCATGTTAAAAAGCAACAGAAATTAATGAATATAATATTTCTGGAAAGACAAGTTACATTATTTTTAAATGGGGTTACTTAAATATGTTATCTTTACAGTAATAATAAAAACCTTCATCCTCATTTAAAAATATTTTATAGCTCTTACTGTACAGCATCCAACCACCCTTGTAACACTTCAAACTCTTTTTTATTCTTACCTTCCTTCCTTTTCACATGCTCAAACTTTCACAGGCAGGTGAAAATAGTATTGTTGAACTTTCTACATGTATCTAAAAGATGTTACAATATCCCTCATTATCATATTATAATTATTGAGAATATTTTCAATTTAAATTCACTCCTGCTATAAAATGTATCATAATTTAATGGCCACATTTCATAACCATACTTTTAGCAGACACAAAAGCTTTACATCATATTCTGGAAAAAATCGACATTGCTTTCTATGATCCTTGATCCTCAAGGTAAAAGGAAGATGCTAGAGTATTTCAGCAAAATGTTTTGCTACAACAAATATGTATGTATCTACTGCAACCACAACTCTGAAGATGTAATCCCAGAGTTACAAAAGACTTTACATGCCTCCAATTTTAATTTTTTTCTAAATGGCTTCTCAATGAAAGAATAAAGAAATACAAAATTAAGTACAGAACCTTGAAGGCAAACAGTGCCTCCTTTAATCATGCCACTACCCAGGCAAAGATTTGTTGCAATAATTTATGTCCTTTATAGTTCCAATCTGTCATTAAATGCGTCAAAAGAATGGTATCTAATAATCTTCAAAGCGGTTTAAAAGTGTAATTCGCTAAATAATGACAATAAGACAAGTGAAAGACCTAAGAAACTGTCTACCTATTCATATTTGTACCAACAGTGTAATAAGGCAATAAAAAGGAACAAACACTTATTTTGGCAATAAACCAGAAATGACCCAAAATAACAAATCTGCTGAGGAAAAATATTTTTTAGTATTTATGTTTTTCGGCACAGAAGAATTTTTACAACTTTTTTTTATTATCTTGCGCCTTCCACCTACGTACTGCTTGTGTCGATATGTGTACTGCACAAAAGGAATCCCAGGCACCACCCCTCAGTATTCTTACATACAGATACAGTCTTTATGTAATCCTCAGAGAATTCTGTAGTCAGCCTTGAAAAAAAACCCAAAAAACCCATCTCCAAAATACGATACCCATTATTTGAACTACTTAGAAATGTCTTAAGCAAAGAGATGAAACATGTAGCCATTTTTATTAGAGGACTTGTTTAAGAAAAAATTAACTAATTCCACTGACCATTCCCCAGCTTTAGAGGTTGGTGATTGTAACTCTGGCTATGAGATATTATCCTATGTTAAAAGATGTTATTGCACTTTTAAGAGAACAAATCTGAGTAAAAAGTCACATAATATCTCATCTACAGGGAAATACAGTCAGTGAACTTTCCAATACTGTGGATTTCTATTGCCACAAATATTTTTGTCTAAAGAGCTAAAAACTTACATTCCATGAAAAGTAAAAATTTTGGTGTTAACCATCAAACCAAATCTCTGATAATATTTAGATAGTTTTAGTGCTGCAGAATCAGCGTAGAAATATTTTATTCTTGCATTTTGTATGTGTCAAGAAGATTTCTAACAGTTCAATAAATTATTAACAATTACTACTAAAATGCAGACAGTTTTTCCAGACACTGCAGCATTTAAATACTATAGCCTAAAACAGCAGAGGAGGCATCATTTTATCTTCTCCCATCATGAGTGCATTTCATATTGGAAAGCCAGAACAAAGACATGAAATAACCTATTCTAAGCCAAGCACATCAGTTTTTGATGACTTTTTATATACGATGGTTTAAAAAAAATACAATATTTTAGCATTAAATTAGCGGTCTAATTAATCATCACTGGTACCTTTCTTCAAATAGTAAAAAAGATATTTTTATCAGAAAAAGACAGTAGTGTGACTTATTAGGACTTTCCTTTCCTAGCTTAATATTTATTTTAAATACACTGGCTACCATTTAAGCTGTGCAATTCATGTCAAGGCATTGAAGGAAGAAAATACTCTCACACACAATGCTTTCTGAATTTTGCCTTCACTATTTCTTTTTTTAGCATCCCAATGAAATAATAAAAAAAAGACTTCTCCTAAATCAGCTTGCAGTATGTACAGTCTGACCACTTTTTACACTGTAAAAGTGTCATGGTTTAAGCATAACTCACATTTTGCTCACTCACTCCCCCCTCTTTC
>JAOEHY010037540.1:14276-36313 GCA_025447955.1 Psilopsiagon aurifrons | reverse complement strand
CCTTCAGACACTGGAAGCTGCTCTGAGGTCTCCACACAGCCTTCTCTTCTCCAGGCTGAACAGCCCCAATGTTCTCAGCGTGTCTTTGCATGGGAGCAAATTCATATCTATCAGCAAACGCTGTCCTACACATGGGCAGACAGATTAAAATCAGAGCTGAGACACACAGAAAATGAACTGCCAGAGCCGAGTGAACACATGGAACCTTTGGAAATAAAGAAGAGTGCAACCCTTCTGCCTAGGGATGTTTTTGGCAGTGAAAAGGGTTCAGTCATATGAGATGCCTTCAAACTTCTTGACTCCTACAACAAACATGAAGTTAGCCTGTCCTGAGATCCTCATCAAGCAGTGGGAGACTAGATTACATTGTCTGCGCGGAGCAAAACCTCCCCACTATAACAACTGCCTGGAAGCCCTCTTCCAACTGGACCTCTCAAATGGGCTTCAGCAGGGAATTCAAATTCATTCAAGAATTCATTCATGCAAGCAGAAGGACTAAACCACTTATTTCAAAGCCAAAACAGGTAAAGAATCAAAAGCTCCTATACTCATTTGCCTTTACAAGCTGTTTTGAATTGAAACCCAAACCAATCAAAACAAAACAAACCCCCAAGAGGCACCATGAGGCTTAGCAGCATTGCAATTAAACTGGGAGTTGACGTTCAGGTTTGTTAGCTCTGCTGTGGCTAAGTGAACAAATGGCTTCTATGATATTAAAAGATTTATTTTTATCTGCTCAGAAGCCCTTCCCCATTTACAAGGGGAAGCAATGTAACATGTAATATGTTTGTAAAGTGTTTCTGTTCTTCAGAGCCTCCATAAAGCTTCAACCTTGGCCCTGAGTGATGTCTCTAGACAAGCTGTCTTCAGAGCTAGGAGAGTAATTCAATAAGCATCTCTTCTCTGCAGTGCAATGGGAAATTTCAAAGCCCCTATAGCTCCAGAGGCGCCTGCACCAGGACCCCTACTCCACACTGTACCTGCAGCACATTCCCACCCGTAGTCAGTGACCACTTTAAAGTATCCTCACAGCTCTTCCAGGTAGTTTTATGAGAGGCCTAATTAAAATGAACCTGATTGAGCAATTAGTTAGTGAAGCTTCCTGGGTAATTGCTTGGGTGTGCTTACAATTTCCAGTTGCACGGGGTGCTTCACAGTGGCAGGACTATGAGATAACCCCTCCTCCCTAAACAGGTTCCCCCCCACTGTGACCTGGCTTAATTCCATTTCTGCCTAAAGAAGCCCCTGACAAGTCTTGGTTTTGCTGCCATCTAATGTCTACCCAAGCTGCACAATCTCCTGCTGGTAACTGTAATAGACTAATGCCTTTAGATCATTGATTCTCCTAGTCCTGCTTATCGGCAACAGGACACCTGATTTATCCCAAGTTACCTGCCCCATTGCAGGAACTTCCCAGCTAAATCCCACTTGGCCCTGCAGCATCACCATGAAACTATGGGTCCTACAAGTGCCAGTGTTCCCTGGGATAGCTGAGGCAAATGCACCAACTGTGTCTGCTCAGACACCAGAGTCTCAGGGTCGCTATTTAGAGTTTTCTGGATTCATCATCTGACGTTGTCATGGCACTCAGGAGCATCCAGGAGAGGGGCTGGCAAAGAGGCTCAGCTCAAGGTTGGTGCCTGGGTGGCTGTCTTGGGAGTCCATCTGGTAGTAGCACATGTCACTAACCTGCTGCCCTGGCCCAGCCTCATGCCTGAAGATCCCATAGGAGAAGGTCGAGGGGTATTGCTATGGCCTTGTGGTACCCACCTTGCTGGCCTGGGCTGTCCAGTGGCTACACAATCCATGGGGCAACCCTGGCCTCCTCTCACCAGCCAGATTTGGAAGGGCAGAACAAAGTTTCATCTGGTGCAACCACCAAGGACAGGGGACACAGAACTCTCAGCTGTGGGCAAAAGGAGAAATGGGCTCAGGCATCCCGCATCCTGGCAAATGGCAGGGAAGGTACGTGCCTGTATCTCACATACGCTGAATCAAAGGTGCCTGGATGGGACTGCACAGGCACAGCAGCGTCCTTAACTAGAGACTCAAGTGCTTATTTCAGCATTGCTTCCTACAGTAACAGATTTGCACAGCACTTCATCTCATTCTAATTGACCAGAACTGCTGATTGTGTTATAACTAAATTGCAGTCTAATTTTACTTAGCTGGAGCTGGTAGAACACAAAGCTGCAGAAATGAAACCATGTTGAAAGGAAACTGCACTAAATACTGGCACGAGGATTAGGCCAGAATTAGGCTGAAGAAGTGTGGCAACACATCACCACCACAGCCACCCCTCTTTATACAAATGAGCACTTAAGGATAAAGGGAATCTAAAATAGTTTTTTTAATGTGTCTTTTTTTTCCTACATCATCACTAAGATAGAATTTGGATTTCAGTGGAATGGACAAAAGCTGAGATTGCTGTATGTCAGTCACTGCAGGCTCAGCTTTCTCAGACGTGCTGAACCGATACTGACTGTTGGGTTTACTGGTGGGGCTGAAACCCCTGGGTTTAATGCCCATTTTTCTACTGTCACATTTCTTCCCTTTTGCCAAACCGACTATTCTGTGTCTTGTAGAAATGTTTGCCCATCATGCAGAAAAAGATCAAATGTGTTTGTTGTGCAAGCCCTAGAACTAGGTCATTCAGTGCCCCTACCAGATTTGACCGCTCGCTTTTGTATTAATGAACCTACCGTGGAGGTGGCTTTTTATATTCCTTGGGCATTGAAATGAAAACTGCCAGCACACAGCCCATGCAAAAGCATGAGGAAAAGCTATTAAATGCTGCAGAGCAAACACCTGGAGGTTCCGTTGCTCATGCCATGCTCTCTGTAGAGTGTACGCTTTACTAAAGCAATTGTACACACACGTTTCCAAAGGCAGTTTCTGGTGAGGGTGCTGAAAATTACATCACCCTCTTTCCATATGTACCAGGGACCACAGACTGCACCAACACTGTTAACATCAGGGAATGCTCCCTCTATGTCCATCCTTACTGCCGTCTCCCCCTTGGCCTGTAAATCCAAACCTAAGTGGGGACGTAAACTTTTACACAGACCAATACCTGATATAATGCTCCCTGTGGCACAGCAGTGGTGACAGGGCACCTAGAATCACAGAACAGTTTGGGTTGGAAAGGACCTTCACAGCCCATCCAGTCCAACCCCCTGCAATGAGCCGGGGTATCTTCAACCAGATCAGGTTGCGCAGAATCACATCTGAGCTGGCCCTGAATACCTCTAGGGATGGGGCATCCACCACCTCTCTGAGCAACCTGTGCCAGTGCTTTACCGCCCTCATTGTATTACTTTCAACAATGAAGCTAAAACCCCAGGTATGCAGTGACTCAAGTGGCTAGGTCTTCTAAAAAGACCCAAAAGTATAGTGCTGCCTTATTGCTCAGACAGAGAAACCACCTAGAAGGCACCTGGTTTGGCCATTTGCCTGCCAGACCCAAGTGATGCTCCTCTGAAAGCCAGCCTATGACAGGAGTGACTTCAGTCTGAGAGCTGCAGGCCCATGCCCTAAGCTATGTTCTCTCTTCACCAAGAGGTTAATGCGCAGAGAGCTATTAATCCTCCTACAAACAGATCACTTTCAGTTCATTAAACATTACTGCTAAACAACCGATAGGACTTCCTCAATTACGTCTGAGAAACACGGCTCACAACTTAGCAAGAGCAGAAACAGATATTAAACCATTTTTTCCACTGAAATCTCTTGCTTTGCAGGATAATTCCTGACGTTATTTAATTTCTTTGGTGGCGGTGGAGAGAGACACTGTGTTTGTCTACACTGAAGTACTTTGTTAGTGCTAAAGAGATATGTATTTATTTAGTCCAACAAGCATTCATTTTATGTTTCCAGAGTTTGTGTGATTGGCAGAGCTAACCTCTTCCCTCCAACCCCTTCCATCACCTTGCTTGACTGTCCCTCCAGCAACCCAGAACCTTTTCACCCAGCTCCATTGTTCCTTAGGAGAGGTCACTTGGAGACATGTTGGACCATCCTTTGCCTGAGGACATGCCTGAACTTCAGACCCCAGCACAGCACTGTAGCACTAGCAGGAAGTCACTTCTGCATTCTGCTTTTGCTGCTGGAGAAGGGCTGGAGGAACAGGATCAAGGTTTGAAGGAGGCAGCAAGGAAGAAGGCGACAAGATGAATATTGTATTTCAGCAGGTCTCTTCCAACCCTGCCTCAAAAGGAAGGAGGAAAATCCCTCCTGTGCTGTTTCTGATAAGAGGAGAGGACACTGGGAACAAGCTGGGGAGGGATGCCTGGTGCTGGCTCAGAAAGGAGAGAAATCTAGGAATCTGATAAAATGCAAAGCTACCTTTGAAGTCATCTTAGGCTCTGTCAATCTGGGTTGCTTAGTGCATCTGGTTTTACTTGTGAAAGGTATTTGCTCAAAATCTGATCAATCTATGACTTCCACATCTAGCCCATAGATACAATCCCTAGTAGAACTCTGTTTTGTGCCTCCACCTATGAATTTCATGAAACCTCAGCTTATTTATCAAAACTCACTTATTTAAAAGCAATGTCAGAGTCCTCAGAGTACCTCTTCTATTATGCACTACAGATTGGTCCCATTCCATTGGGAGCAAATGTTTTAATGCTACTTTTTCCCCAGCCACTGACATTGTTTCATAACTACCATTTTGGGGAAAGGAATAACACTGATTTAGATCTGTGTGCCCAACTGTGCATCCAATTTTGAAACCTTTAGTCTGTGTTCTGCATTCAAGAGGGATGGTTATAAAATGATGTATTGATGCCATCTTCCGAGCTCAATGGATAGGAGCTCCAAAAGACAAACTGAGGCTGGTTTCTAGGCTTTCCAGCATTACAGCTTTACCTAAAGGACAGACTCCTTTCCAGGCTAGCTGTTCATCAGGCCTGTTGGGTATCAAAGTCTGCCACAGACTCTGTCATGCAACAGTAAGCTCCTGACCTCTGGAGAGCTGCAGAGCTGATACCTGTGGTGGGAATCTCAACCAAGTTGAAAAGTGGCCAGATTTGACCCAGCTGACAGGTAAGACATCCACATCTCAGCGAGTGGCTAAGCTTACTTGTCATAGGAAGCACTAAAGGACGTGTCTTCAGCTGAAACAAAACGTTCAGGCTGCTAGATTAGCTGAAATTGAGCCCACCCACGTAAAATGTACTTCCACTAAACTGACCCAAGCTAACCTATATAAATGTGATTCCAAAGGTTTTCCTTATTGATGGGCTTGGTCCCTAAGACTTACAAGAACTCTTTGCTTGCAATGCTCAAGCTATATTTACAGCTTTAATTTAGACCAGAAATGAAACTGATAAGGATTAAACTCTAATCTATCTGACCTACAAACTACTTTGCTTGGGATACTGTATCTTGTAATCAATAAATACCAGAATTAAGTGATATGCTTGCACATCCTTGCTTGCTAGGGAACATTTACACTTCCCACACAAATAAGCCAGTTTCGTTCATCTTATTTCCTGAAGGGGAAGACAAGGAGAGGATTAGGAGACCTTTGGGTTACATAGAAAAGTGTATTTAGGTGCCCTCAGTCCCACAGCAATCAATAGGCACTCAGAGACTCGCTGGAGCCTGTCCTTAAGTAATATTGGCAGTTTCCAAGCAGTGTCCTAACAGCAGCTGGTGCCATATGGGCTGCATCTAGTCCTGGGTGTGCACAGCCACCAGCGAGGTCAGTGGGATGGGGCTGACTCCTCATGCACGGTTTTGCCTGTGCTCACTTTGCCACCTCGTAATTCACAGGTAGAGGCAGCCAGCCACCACTTAAGGCCAATGCCACCAAACCCAGCCCAGTGGTTCTGAGATTCTGTTCCTAAACCCACATCTAATGCCTACTTTCAGGCTCTTCAGGCACTATTACAGGTGCTGGCTCCTGGTCTGTGGAGTGACTGTTCATGCTGTAACTAGCGTGTTCATCCTCAGTAAAAACAACTCTTAGTTTTATTTCAGTGGCACCAGATCATTAGTAGATTTTCCTCTGCCACAAAATTACAGCTTGTTTCCTGGCATTTTCCATAAACCACCTTTTTTCCTTCTGAGGTAGCATACAACCAGACTCTTCCTAACACATACGTGGGGAACAGCTAGATCTAAAGCTTTTGGTTCATGTTCTTTCTTATACGAAATCAGAACACCCCTTTAGGCTCCGCTGAGCCTAAAGCAAGAGGAGCCTCAGCACTGGGTCACTGTGGAGCACTTGGGTATACTTCCCTGCCTGAGCTAGCCTGCCATGCCTACACAGGGAGGTATGTGGACAGGACTGCCCAGGATCTTGTAGGGCCATCTGACTCTACAATCTCTACCAAACGTGACATACTTCAGATCAAGTATATGAAGGTTAAATCCTACTATAAAGCCACTCACCTGAAATTGCTCTGAATGCAGCCAGGATCAGTGTCTGAGCTCCTGATATGAGCTCCGTGCCAGTTTTCTGCTGTTAGTTGCTTCCCAGAACCAAGGGTCCATGGCATTGCAGCATGCATCAGGCCAGGACTGCCACATCTGAGAGTGACATTACCCAGACTGACCTGAACCACTGTATGAGCTCAGCAGCCCCAAAATGAAGAGGCAATGAGACATCTCAACCAAAAGAGTAAGTCCCCTTTCCCCAGGGCTAACATTTCCATCCACAGTGAAACCTTCCACACAGTTAACCCAAATGGAATTAATATACTCACATAAAACAGGAAAATAAATCATGAAACCATTCAGTACCTTCTTGTGTTGCAGGAAATGCTGTTGATTTATTTATTTGAAAGATTCCCCATGGGATATCAGGAAGTCCCTCCACATGTGAGCTGGAGGTGTGAGGCTGCAGTTTGAATCAGAGCTTGTTCTGCGATACAGCTGCATGGATGGCAGCAGGGAGGCTGCCAGACCTAAGCTATTTATGCCTGCTGGCTATGGGATGAGATCTTACCAATGGTGAGATCAGGGCCTTCAGCAGGGAAGAGCCTTTCCAGCTGTAGGGTAGGGCATTATTCTCATGGGGTGTACTCTTAGGCCTATGGGGGCTGAACCAGCCAAGATTCTGGAAGATGCTGGAAAAGGGTCAGCTTGTTTTCTTCCATCACTGAGCCTGGTTACATTCCTGTATACCGGCCTCAGCAAAAAGAGGAAACATGACCGTGCCTCTTTGGGGTCTCACTTGAAGTTCCTCAGGCCTAAGTAGGCACCAGGTCAGAAAAGGTGTGCCAGAGAGAGAGCTGCAATGAACTTCATGTGGAACTGGTATCAGCAAAAGCTGCAAGTAGCAAGCAGTGACCAGCCCAGTCCCTTCCTGCATGTCATGGATCCCAAAATACAGGCAGGGTCTCTGTATCAGCCAGAGGGGCTAACCTCTCCCCACTGCTCTCACTGTAGCTGCACCTGATTTGGTCAAACAGCGAGGCTGATTGAAATGAGCTATAAAATCACAGTGCATCACATCACCAGCCCTAAGAGCAAACACTCACACCATCAGTGCCTGCTGAGAGAGTCCACAAGCATATAATCATAGACTCACAGAATGGTTTGGGTTCGAAAGGACCTTAAAGCTCATCCAGTTCCAACCCCCTGCCATGGGCAGGGACACCTCACACCAGACCAGGTTGCTCCAAGCCCCATCCAGCCTGGCCTTGAACACTGCCAGGGATGGGGCAGCCACAGCTTCTCTGGGCACCCTGTGCCAGTGCCTCAGCACCTCACAGGGATGAACTTCTTCCTTATATCCAACCTGAACTTCCCCTGTTTCAGTCTGAACCCACCACCCCTTGTCCTGTCACTACAGTCCCTGATGAAGAGTCCCTCTCCAGCATTCATGCAGGCCCCCTTCAGACACTGGAAGCATATGAATTTGCAAAGTGCAGGGGCCAGCATCTCTGTTCTGACCAGAAAGACAGATATACATTGTTTTAGGAAAACAGGTTGTAAATTACCAATAAATTTCTCTGGAGCTCTATCTTGGCACAACATGGCATTGACTGCAACTACATGCCCGTGAACTAGGGTCTCACCTGATGCAAGTCATCTATCCACTAGATATAACCAGCCCCAAAGCTTCAGAAACTTTGATCTCATGGACAACGTGTACTTTTTCACTGGGCAATCTCATAAATCATTTTCTTGTAGCTGATGCTCCATTTTGGGGAAGAAAGGGAAAAAAAGGAAGGTTTTACCAAGTTCCCTTTATTGACCCGAATCCCACTAAGGCAAGAGAAAAACAGCTGCTGGCTCACAACAGCATTTGAATCAAGTGCTGGATGAGAAATTACACTTTGTACAGTCTCGGCTCAGGGAAGAGCTAGCTTCCTAAAAGGTCATGCGGTGACACCTTTTATCCTTTCTTAGCAAAAGCCCTAGGAGTACTTTCCAACACTGATGCACCAAATCAGAGAATTTTCCTCTTCTGTGACAGTTGTAATAAAAGCCAGTTATAGTTTTGGTACCATAGATGTTAAACACTGGTTTCAGCCTCCTTTCATGAACAAAATACCCACTGAAATCCAAAGTGTTGTGGCTGTTTGAGGAACCTATCTTGGCGGCTTCCAACTCTTACGGCTCTGGGAGAGGAACAGGTTCTCCGGGCATTGTCTATACCCAGATCCACTCAGATACCCTTATGAGCCCAGCCCAAGGAGAGAAACATTATTTGGCCAAACTGCTGATCCCTAAAGGTGCCTCCTCTGCCTTATGCAGTGGTTTTGGATGTTTTTGGATGGGGTTTTCAACCCTACCTCTTCCCTGTAGGCAGCTGCATCGGGTGTGCAGCAAATCCCATTGCTTCCATGCAAAACCCTCTTTTCCAACTCGCTCCAGCAGATCCAACACCATCCTTTCTGTGAGCCTGCAGAGAACTAAGCGGACAAAAAGCGATCCCTTAACCCCCAAAAGCAGTCCATTTCCTGCCCATTCTCCTTCCAGAACTGCCTTGCTCTCAGAGGAGCGGCAGCAAGAGCTGGTGGGAACCGCGGAGAGGCACAAAGGCAGGTCTGCCTCTTTCTGTGGCACCCTGCCATGAGCTGACTTCCACCCGTTATGAAGTCCTAGCTGTCCTCTCTTGCCTCTCTCCGTAGACTTCTTTCTTCTCTCTGAAGTGGTGCACCAGGACTCTGCCTCACACCTCCTGCACAAGACTGCAGCAAGCATGCACTGAGCTACAAGCCCTTGACGATACTTTCATCATCACGGGCGCAGCCACAGTAGGGAAGGGGTACATCCAGGGACAGATTTCAGGTCCTCTCCCTTTCAGGCAGAGGAAATCGGGGGGACAGTTTCACATGGGTTATGCCTGCAATTACGTGGAAATGTCACCGAAGGTTACCCTCTGCATTCCCAGTTCTAAGCTTTAACCATTTCCTGCCTCCAGTGGCCCTGTTTCCCGCATGTGCTGCCTTCTAGTGACATCTAGGGTCAGAGGCTGGAAATAGCAGGCTGGCCGTTTACATGAGCAGTTTAAAACGCGTTTTAAACTGGTAAAACTGGTTTGTTTGATGAGATCAATTATTTGATTGATTTGGGGAAGAAAAGCTCAGGTGTCCCCCATCCCCGCCAGAAAAGTAAAATAAGATTCTTACATCAGAATTTGGACTTTTAACAAACTTCTGTTGCCATCTCCCAATAACTGTAACACCTCAAGGGCACCATGCACACAAACCTTAAACAAGCCAGTGGCTGAAAGAACTGCAACTAAGATCGGGGGAAAAGCACCTCACCTGCTTTGCAGGTTTGATACACCACACTCCCCAAGGCTCACTCCTCAGCTCATGTGCATTAGCTTTCATTTCACGAAGTAGCAACAGAGACATGTCATTGACTGTCATTGTTTCACACTGGTACAAAGGATGCAAGCAAGGTGAAGACACTGCACTACTGAAAGCAAAGCACATGAAAAGGGAAAAAGAACAGGAGAGAAACACTTTGAGGTCGAAAGAGCAAGCAAGTTGCTTTGTGCAGGTGGAGCTACTATTTACTCATTGCTACTACTAATCTACTATTTACTCATCGCTACTACTACTAATTTACTCATTAAATTTATATGTCAGTCCTCTGGTCATGAATAAGTCTCCCTGCCTGGTGTTTCACTTACACAGGGCAATGACACAGGCCCTGACCTGGAGATCTTACCTGCTGGGAAGCCACAACTGATGGATGGAGGCTGTAGAGCAGAGGGAGCAGTGGTTCCACCTCCACCGCTTTGTAGCCTAGCTTGATGTCAGATGAATTGCAGTGTTGAACAGCTCATTCCTGTAGGCACAGCAGCAGCAACTCTTCCTGTTGCGCCTTCACTTCTTTATCGGAGAGGCAGGCAGGCCTCCCCCACAGCATAGCAAGACACCAAGCAGGAGGAGTCAGAAAACACAGTGTGCCTGTGTAACACATCCCATCAAAAACACAGAAATGTACAGGCTGGCTCTTTGAAAACAGACTGCATAGCCTACACCTGCTCTGGATCTCCCCCTCTACATTTAGACTTCTTAATTCTTCACAACCCACAAGAACAAAAGAACCTCATGCTAATTCATGCCTGGACGTTTGGAGAACCCCTAAAACCACCTCTTTATGATGGCAGGAGGAAACACAGAACATATTCTGAGAAGGAAACATCAAGAGAAGTGCTTATGCATGTACTAAAGGCTTGTATGTCCAAACCCAAAGTATTTAAATCTGCAGTCACAGGAAAAGAGTGTGGAGTACACTGAGCACATAGAGCGCAGAACACAGCCTACAAACACTGTGAAGTAACATAATTCCCATCTCCACCTACTTTGTGTAGCAGCCTGCGGAGCCTCAGGACAGCTACACAGGGGACATTACCATTTTAAGCACATTGCCTTTACATTCCTCATGCCTGTAGCCTCATCCTGCAATAGACAGCTGCTAGCAACTGGGTGCTCTTGCTTTTGCACATAAACTGTGATCTCAGATGGTCATTTGTGGTCTTCTGAATGCTGACATTGATGATTTCCAGAACTCTGCAGGTTTGTTTGGTGCTTCTCCCTGTGTATCTCAGCTGCCCATTTTACCCCTTCAGAGGGTACCGCCCTGCAGTTGTTAGGGCACCACTTTTACCACACAAACAAAAAGTCATTAATAGACTGTAGGCACAGCTCCACAATAAATGTCCCGTTCTGTGAGGTCCGATCCCATCCCATGATCTGCAGCGTGCTCCATCCAGTACTTTGAATTTTACTGCTGGAGACCCAGTTGAGCATCAGTCCAAGCTGCTATGAGAACCAGCCGAGCTGCTGCTTCTGTGCTGCGCAAGCCACCAGCAGGTCAGACTAGCTACAGCTGGAGGCCACCTGAAGGGCCCTGCATTGCTCTATTTGCTAGGATGATGCAGACACTTCATCCCCTGGCAGAAACTCTTTTTATCTCCCTTAGCGCTACTGAAAGATGATATAGTTTCACCCCGACTGGAGTCAGTTATGGGACTGGCTTCTACTGCCAGGAGAAATTAAACAATGTGATGACCCCAGAGATGTCCCTCCCCTCAATGGCCTTCAAAACCAGGTTGGCATGCAATGCAGAAGCAGCAATGGGGGAGGCCTCCAGGCCCAGCTACTTCCAATCACATAAAATCACTACTGGACCATCAGAAAGTTTGCCCATGCCACTTCAAAAGCCTACCTTCAGGAAAGGTAGGTAAGGAAGGAAAATACTTTCAATATTCCCTATAAGGATCTTTTCCATACCAAATTCTCTCATATAAATTATCTTTAATAATGCATGTTATTTTTTACTAAAGGAACCTAGGAAGTGGTTAATACACCCACTGTATCTTCAAGTCCTAATCCAGATCTGAGCTTTAAGGTCAGGTTTGACTCAAGGGTACTGACAGTATTGGACACTGACAAGTACCAGTTTGCAGGTTCTTCACCAAGCACAGCTATCACTGATGCCAGTTTGGTCTGTTTGTTGAGGTGTAGCTGGATCTACTATTTACTGATTGCTGCTACTACTGATTTACTCATTACATTTATATGCCAGTCCTCTGGTCATGAATCCCTCACCAGGAGTCACCTCCACCACACAAGTATCTCGCTTTCTCTGAAGATTAGCTGAAGGCTGCTTCCTCTAGAACAGGGACTGCCCTTCAATAGATTCCTCCAGCAGCACTCCTGGGAATAGACCATTTTTAACATGTCTTACCTCAGAAATATTCCCTTACCATCTATCAATGCATTTAGGACATTTGCTGGGTCTATCCAAGAGAGAATCCTTCTGGTTCAGCCGCGGGACAGCTATTGCCAAAAGGTGCAGCACCACCTTCTCCATGGGGTTAGCTGTCCTCCGTGATACTCAAGGCTTGCCTCTCTGTACCATGGGGACAGCACTGTTTGCTTGTCTATCTGTGCGAGGGACCACAGCTGACAGTTACATCCTGTCCCCAAGGAGCACAACTGTTTTGCTTGCAATGTCTGCAGAATTCAGCTACTCATAATGTGAGCCTGGATCATGGGGTTTTTCGCTGCATAATCACAGCAAAGATGGCTTAAAAAGGAAAAAAGCATTTATTATACACACAAGGACTTTTAATCAGACCCCAAATTAATTTCAGAAATGTGCTGTCACATTTCACAGATGCAAAATGCTCTAAAATAGCTGAGACCAAACTTGAGCATGTTGTTAGCTTCATTCCAAACCACTCCATTTTGCTTATTCAAGAAATTGGATGATCCTCTTCTATGCAAAATTTTAGACCTAAACCATTCTGGTTTAGAGCTATGGCATCCCAGTACAAGTCACAGTCCTTTAAGTTGGTTAGTACACACTGTGGTAGAAATTTAAGAGAGAAAATACAACATCAAAGGCAATTACAAAACGATCACACACATCACTACTAAATCACACTACTTCTATCTTCCACCAAAAAAAAATAACCTTCCTCAATAATAACATAAAATTAAGTTTGTTTTAGAAAACTATACATAAAATAACACTGGTACATTTTATTTCCAAAGACTTTGTTGTCTCAGCTCTCTTAACAATACTCCCATACAGGTTAAGACTTGTTCATCAAGAGTTCAATCACAGACATGTACCAAACATTAAAAGGCATGCCAAGTACAAATCTTCTTCTGAGGTTATCTTCTTTTCAATGTAAATGGGAAAGAATAAACATGAAGCATCTGTACAGCAAATATCAAACAACTACATCATTTTTGCCTTATTCACCTCAAAAACTTTACCTGACAACCAGAGAATTAACCTTCACGTTGCTGTGCATGGACATGTTCCCAACTTAACTGAGTATGGATGTATGGAGAGTCTTAGGAGGAAGACAGATTCTTAGTACTTAATACATCTGAACCTCTAAGACCAAGTCCACTTCCTTACTGGCAGTGACACACTAATTTACAGAACACCCCATGACAATAATCAACACTGCACACACCAAAAGTGACAGTAACCCCTACTGTGTCCCAAAATAAGTGGTAAAAAGGCCCCATTCTGTAACTAGCTAAACACTCATCTTCTACATACTTTCACACATTAAGAGGAACTACTGAACCTCTTTAAATGAGAGTGTAACACATGGATCCTGTACACTAGAGCCTTCCAGGAAGACTAAGAAAAAACAATTGCTGACTGAACTCAAAGTACATCTGTCCTACACTGTAAAATTAGAGTAGTACATCCTGTAACAGTGCACCACACTAGATAAGCTCTCACAAAACCTACAGAGTATCACACTACAGCAAGGATATCCACTTACTGGCAGATCTGTAAATATGGGTGCATCTTCAGGGCAACCACGTCCCCATCATAAGAAGTACAGGGCAAAATACAGAACTCTGCTTAATTATTGCTTTGTTCAAATATTTAAAACTTAAGCTTCAGCAACGCTTCACAATTTTTATAATGGCTTTAGATACATTTAGAACCAAATTCTCAAGGAAGTTTAATTAGGATTTTTAAAGATACAGTAATAACAATGTTATAGAGGTCTTGCAGTTCAGAATCTAAGTTAATGAAAACAGAATTAAGATACAAACTCATTTCCCAAGGTGTTTTTTTAATGGGTTCCTTCCTCCCTCGCCAAAGTTCTCCAGAATAAAATGCTTTTCGTTTAGGCTCTGCAAGACTGTGGTGCAGGAAGTAGGTTTAGCAAAGCCACTGAACCAATGAGTAGTACACACACACAATCCAAGCACTATTCTTTTCAGAGATTCTTTCACTCGAGAGAATTATTGCTCATCTGCCCACTGTTGTGCTCTTCAAGCTCATCTCATACTCATGACCACATTTAGCAGACGACAGGTAGAGCTCAAGGGCCTGACAATTCACACAAGAGGAAGTGGGCAGCTCACAGATCCAAATTCCTGAATCTGCTACAAATAAGGACTGTTACCACCATTTGGGAAGCAACAGTTTCACTATTTGTAGCTGCATTAAGTAGATGCAGGCTCTGAACAGACAATTCCATGAATTTATGCAATCCCTTACTCAAAGTGCATCAGTTAGAAAAGGCAGCTACAACATCCTAATATACCTATACACAGCAAGGCTGTGAATTTGAAACAGCAGTTCCTACAGCTCACTGCTGCTTGTGGTTAAGCCTAGGTATCACTGAGAAGGCAACCTTGATTTAGAGATCTATAGAACACAGACTTCACAATATTCCCACAAAAAGAAGCCACCACTCTTTGCAGTCTCATCTTTCCCAGTCTGGAGTACTTGTAGTGGGTTTAAAAACATTAAAAATGTTTTCCATTGTTAGCTCCCTTTTACTGCCTTGACAATTACGGGCCACATCCTTTACCACTTTTTAATCTATTTTTGAAGAGATGAAGATTGAAACCTGCCTTCACTGTGAAAATGGGTTTTTGTGGAACTGATTGAAACATTCATTTCCCAACGTCTTCCACGTTTTTCAGCAGTCTTGAAACAGCAATATATATTTCAAATAGGCTGAGCTTTGACAAAGAAGTTTCAGCATAAGATAAAACATGAAATTATTGAAGCCCTTCCTCTAGAGCAGAGAGGCTTGGGCTTATAACAAGGCTAGTTACAATTTTATAAAGACACTGTTCTAGTTTAAATCATGACAAAAAATTCTGCATTCCTTCTAAAAGACTGCTTGTTGTCATGACAAATCTCATCTATTTAAATCTCTAACGTGTTACTTATTCCCTCTCCTTTTGTCTCTTATAGGTCATAGAATCAGAATAGTTAGGGTTGGAAAGGACCTTAAGATCATCTAGTTCCAACCCCCCTGCCATGAAAACACTAGAGCATAAAACTCAAGCCAGCTTTCAACTGCAAGGCTCCTCCTATCAGAAAGGACTTAAACGAGGAGGAAGAAAAAGCCTTTTCTTACTTATTCCAAGCAGAATGACTATGGAAAAATGACTCAAGCTTAGGTAGCAGAAGTTAATGGAATGCCATCTGAAATGAAGACTGACTCAGTAACACATGACACTTGCTAATCATTCGTTAATTTCCAACTTGAAACCCACTACAAGTGTTAATGTAATACCAGTGAAAATAGGAGAAGATACTGCTTGGTTTTCCTCTTGGGCTTGAGGACAAGCTTTAAATGAGAATGGCAGTTTTTCTGGCATTTGATAAAATGAAGATCACCAAGTACTATGTGCCCCCAAATTATTAATTCCTTTAACATTTATAAATCAGGACTAGGTAAGCTTGCAATGACTTTATTCTGCTGATGTGCAAGACCTGCGTAACACTTATGCCTGGGATTTTTGTTCTGTGTGTATTTCACGTTTTCCTGTAGGCATTCCCTCCTCCTCTTGAACACATTATAACTCAACAGTGTACCATCTTCCGAAACATCCTTTCTCTGGGAGAGTTAAGATCTGTAACACCAGGCAGAATTTTGTGGAGACTGAGACACTGGATTCTTAGAGGTGGAATTGTCTAAACCAGACAGAGAAAGAAATTGTCATATGAATGCTCTGTAATGCTCCCCAAATTGTATCTAGCGCCACAAAGGTTCATTTCTGAATTCAGAAATCTAACAGAAGCAAAAGGTTTGTATGAGTTAAAATTAAGCATTTCTATTTAAAAAGGCAATTATGAACAGAAAACTAAGCATAGGCACAGTTGATACTAAGTATTACAGCTATATAGTAATAAAGTAATATACCCTAGTCTTCATGTTTACTTAGGTAGTCATCAATTCTTTTTTTTTAAGTTATGAATTGGTCTTAGCAATGTCTCTTTCTTCCTTTCCAGAGAACAGATGATATTACAAGAAGGTATTTTAACATTTCCCATTATTGTTATGGGATGTTTTGAATTGTTTCAGAGAAAATTCCGAAGTCTATCTGACAAGTAAGGCAAGATCTGCATGTTTCACCAAATGAAGCCATTTCATTCTGTAAACAGACAATGTCTTACAAGCAGAATACTAAACACTGACATATAACTGGAACTAGATGAAAATCGTGGTGGAGCAAACCTGTTGTAACTTCAGATAACACTGAATGCATTGCTGGTGAGAAAAGTAAACTAACCCAGCTTTCTACAGTAACACCCAAACTCCACAACAAAACCCTCCGTATTAAGCATTAATCACAGCAAACTTCATACCAGGAAAAAAAAAAGGTTATCGTGAAGCCCGTTACCTTCCTTCCTTCTGCAGCTAATTAAAGCACTCTGCTTGCCAGTATTAAACGCAGAGTCATGGCAGAAGCCAACAAAATGCCTTTCCTTCACTCAGCGACACAGGAAATAAAACATTTGAAAGAAGTAGATGGCATTTTCTGGGAGTGCTATGTAAGACCTAAACGTTTAGCATGTTCTCAGTAATAGCAGCTTTAAGGAGTTCAGCTTAATCTTACTATGCTTAACACTAATACATCATAGTCACTGCAGTAAAATCTAGAGAAGATCCAATTACTTACTCAGCAAACAATTTATGTCATATCATGCTGCTACTAAGGTAACACCTACACTAAAGACTTTAAAGCTCTAGTCTTACAGCTACAGAGTAAGATCACATCAAGCTAATCTATTGATTAGTTAGCTAATACTTCATCAGGTAGATTTTCCCATTTATTCAATCAGCCCTGAGTGACACTCGCCACAAAACAGTTCAGCCATTCTTTAATAAGGCTGCTGCGCTAGCTTAAAACCTAAGCTAAACCATTTCAGATATCCCAGAAAATGTATGAATAAACTTTTATTTTTAAGCATCAAGACAACATTATTTTAATACAACCCACACATTTTAAGTCAGGTGGAGAGTACTAAACTGAACAATCATCACTAAAACATTTCCATTGGAAATGTGTTAAAGTTCACATGCGTCTTCATTACCACCTTACTGAAGTTTTCTTATGTGTTTCTAGTCTACACACCACATGTTTCACGCAGTCATGCAAATCTGAATCAAATTCTGAATGTCCAGGTAACAGGGAAGTCCATTCACTGCAAAGATTCATTTTCAGAGAAAAGCCAGGCTAGGTCAGACCAAATAAGCAGGGTTCTTCATGAGAGTACAGTATTTTAGAAACCATGAACTTTCAGTTGTTCTTCCTTGACAATGCCAATCTAAAGGAGAAAAGCAACACATTTCAGTAAAGCTGATATGTGATATTACAGTGATATCAAGTTACCATAAGCATACATTGAATAAAAATAACTGCAACACAGTATATAGTCATTAAAGCAGTTTCCTAGTTTCCAGAATGCATTTGGGACAAGCAGAACTGAGTACATAAAGAAGAAAATCTTATCAGATATCTGACTTGTTCTGTAGTCCTACCACTTCCTCTTTGACAGTGTTAACACCTCTGCATCATGACTGCCATCACTAAGTCACTTTCCTCTACAGTGTTTTTAGTCTCAAAATTATGGTTTGCATCAAACACTCGATTTTACAAATGGAAATCTCAAGTTGCATTGCCAAAGAACAAGTGGAATGCTGTAGCAAGGCAAACATATTCTACAGTGCTTTGATTCTTACCACAGGTTTACTCTTGTTCTGCAAGTGTCATTTCACTTTTTGGCTGAAAATATAAAGGAACTACAATGACATCTTTAGCTGGTTAACTAACATCAGTGCCACCTGTCACTGTATTTCTTCCAGAGAAGTTTAGGTATTTATCTGCAGTCCCTCACCTCCAAGAGGAATTGGCAAATGTTCTTCCTCTGGTCACCTTGAAGCTGGATAACTTCACCGTATTCAGGATGTTCAATCACAGTACCATTACAAGCAAATTTCTAGAGAGAAACATTTACATTGTCAGACATCTGATGTACATTACGATCTTGCTTAGTAAGTCCTTTCAGCAGAATTTTGTCACAAGTGCTGCGAACTGAATTCTGATGCCAAGCACGGCAAAGGCTACATCTATTTTATGCTGGGATTGGTATATCTGCAGACAAACTAAACTGCTGATGGTACATTCAGGCAAAGACAGCATTAGCTACCTTGCAGAAGGAACTAGCCAATGCTCATCACAAGAAAGGAAAATAAGGTCATAAGATACAGCCTTTCAACTCCACAGCATTTTAAAATAAGTATTTTTATCCTGGAGAAACTCAAAGTCTCCATTTTCAACAGTGACACAGCTTATGACAGAAGCGGGAATGCAAAAACAGTTCTGCTATAATCTGATTTTATTCTTCACATCAAAGCAGCCAGGTACCTGTGAATTTAATGAAACATTCAGAATGCATTTTATTTACATCTTCATAGGGAAGAAATATTTAACTTTATAGCAAATATCAGTGTCACTAGACACTGACAGGAGTTACGAGAAAGACAGGGAAAGGGGGCAATCTGAACATAAAAGTGATGCGCACTAGCAAGAATGAAATAAAGCAAATATTCTGGTATTCTGTATTAAAAGCTATCATACTCCTTTACATAATACATTTATTACCAAACCAAATCAGTAACTTTACCTTTTTGAAAGCTTTCACAAGTTTCTTCTTGTCATAATCATCTGCAATCCCCTGAACGGTTGTCAGTGTCTTCCTCCCGTTCCGTTGCTGGATCCTTATATGAATGTAATCCTCAGTCCCCGCCGGGAGTAAGTCGTCACCCTTTGTGGCATCAGCAAAGGGGTCTGTAGGAGTTAAAAAAACATACGTGTTCAAATATATGCTTAAAAATCCTCTGCTATAATCAGAGCACTGCTTTCTCCAGCTGTATTAAGTCTCACTAGGCTACTATCTCAACACAGCGCTCTCAACTGTCATGCATCCGGTGTCATCAATGCCCTTCCAGATAGAAACCATTTTCAGCAACAGTTTCAATTTACTTCACTATTCCTTGCAAACTGCAAATCCTGAAGCTTCTAAAACTGAAAACACGGTTCCAAGAGAATATTGCATGCACCTTAAGTTTTAAATGGCCACATGCATTTTAAGGGCAATACGAAGTCCTGTCTTTCATCAGATCAACTAATAAGTAGACAACAAAAAAAGCTCTTGCATGCACTCTCCTTTACAGAGCAGAAGTCCTATACTGCGACAACCACACTACCAGCACTTTAAGGCATGGATGTAATTCTTAGCTACTAATATAAACAAAACACAGCCATAGACACTAAGAAGAGTCGGAGGCTGTCTGTAACCCAGCACCCCTCTGCCAGTCAGTAATTTTAGGCAAGAACTGCAGCAAAATTAATTTAGATTCTGACTAAGCCAGTTGTCAAATTTGTCCAAGCTTAAATTTATCTAGCACAGGTGAAACAGGGAGGCACCTGAAGAAGGCTTTCAGGGTAATGCTTCTTATTCTCTGTTCTCCACAAAAACACGATCAAGGAATTTTTGGGCCTAACAAATTTCCTAATCAGCAGCTCCAAATAAATCTTGAAGCATGAAGTGCTTTAAGATAAATCACAAGTATTTTCTTTATACTACTCATAGAATCATAGAATAGTTTGGGTTGGAAAGGACCTTAAGATCATCCAGTTCCAACTCCCCTGCCATGGGCAGGGACACCTCCCACTAAACCATGTCACCCAAGGCTATGTCCAGCCCATATTGAAAAGTCTGATCTTCGGGAAGTGTAGGTTCAACAGCCACCTATGCAGCAATCTCCCAAACTTCCATCCAAAGCTCAAACCTAAACACACCAATACAGTTTTGCCACCCACTCGAAGCAAACGCTCCAAAAGATTAAGACTTCAGCAGAAACAGCAACAGTACTTCAGCTGCAGACACACTGACCTATGCAGAAACAAGAATGACAAGAGCAGTAAAGGCACGGAAAGCAGAATGAGGATGCAAGCGCCACAAGGAAAGAAGTACAGCACTGGGAAGCTTGACTGGCTTAATTTCTATTACAGACAAAACACACTGCATTTCACTGTGTCTCACGGTTTGTGGGGCAAACACTAACGGAAAATTCCAGGGGGAAAAGGAGGGGATTCAGGCATGAATATCAGTTGGCAGAGTTTAGGATTCTAGGCTGGAGATGCGCCAACACTATAGCTGTTAACACTGTATCAATTCAAACAGATCCTACGGGCAGCACCTTCCTAAGCACAGGGTCAGCTCCTAAATCGTGATTAACATAACCTTCCCGTATGGACTACATGTGCTGAAGATCAGAAACTAAACTTGAGGCCAAAAGCCTGACAACGTTATCATATGAAGTGTTAACCGGCTAGTTTCTGCTGCCCGCAGATAAGGGGAACGATGGCGCAGCGTGGTAAACTTCCCTGCTAATACAGCAGAAACGACCTACCTTCTGCATAGCTCAATCTACAGAAACGATAGCCTTGGCAAGGCATGTGTCAGGTTTTGGGGCACTGTTATGGACGAGGCAGCAAATCAACAAGCAATTGGAACTGAGGAGACTATTCCCTTCTCAGTAGGGCATATGAACTTCAGGCTCCTTCTGTCCACAAAGACCACAACTCCAGGGCTGCACCCGCTTCAGTGTCACCCCGGAGGTCGGGGCACTGCCGCTCGAACCGCACCGGAGCCCCCGGGAACAAGGCCGGGGCAGAGGACGGGGTGACCGGGGACAGCCGAAGGACGACTGTAGGTCTCTCTGTTGCACAAAGGGGTGCAGGAGGCTCTTACCGAAGGATTGGAGGTTCTGGATAGATGACATGCGACTCTGCGGCGAGAGGCTGGAGCAGCGGGGAAAAGGCCGCGGCTGGGCGCTCACGGGTCACGTCTCCGGCTCCGCAGTGCCGGCGGGGCGGGGAGCGGAGGGAGAGGAGGGGAGGGATAACAAAAGCAGAGGGAGGGCGGAGAGTCTGAGAGGGAAGGAAGGGGGAGGGAAAGGCGGAGAACGGAGGGAAAGGAGGAGAAAGAGCGAAGAGGAAGGAAGAGCGGCGGGAACCCGCCCCCCGGCACCCGCCCCACAGCGCCCTCAACGGGCAGCGGCCCCCGGGTCCCTCCGCAAAATGGCGGCTGGCGCCGCCCCGGGGAGCGGTGGAGTGCGCGACGTGCGCCGCGCCCGATGGCCGCCGCCTCCGGGGTCGCGGTGGCGGTGGATGGTGGTCAGGTCCGGGTGTGTGCCCGCGCATCCCTGCCTTCCCCAAGGGGAATGGGAGGTGGCATGCTCGGGGGCATGGCTCCCCACAGGAGCTCATCGATCCCTCCCAATGCTGCCCGCCGTCAGGACATGGCAGGCTCCTGGGAGTGAGCTTCCCTTCATGCTCCATTGGCTTGGGTGGCGGCTTGGGTGGCCTCCTTCGTGCTTCCAAGCTGATCTGAAATAGTGCTTCCTCTTTCCTCAGTCAAGCATAGCATTGTCCTGCAGAAACCGGCTGCTATGAGGTGGATTCTCCTGTCCTTCAGGCAGAGCCCAAGGGATGGTGGTAAATGGTATCACATACAGTTGGTGATCAGTCACTAGTGGTGTCCCAGGGCTCAGTGTTAGGGCCAGTGTTGTTTAATATCTTCAGTGGTTATTATTAGGGCCGGTTGATCTGCAGGAGGCTCTGCAGGGGGATCTGGACAGGATGGGTCCATGGGCTGTGGGCAAAGGGGTGAGGTTCAACAAGGCAGAGTGCTGGGTCCTGCAGTTGGGACACAACCACCCCACGCACCGCTCCAGGCTTGGGGCAGAGCGGCTGCAA
>JAOEHY010037540.1:0-14217 GCA_025447955.1 Psilopsiagon aurifrons | reverse complement strand
TGCAAGTGGTCACACACCGTGGAGACGAGGCCTCAGTGCCATGGGTCAGTGGTGGCCTTGGCAGTGCTGGGAACAGTCGATTCTATTATTGTCTGTTGGAAAACCCTCAGGGCTTCCTTACTGGACAAAATCCTGCCTTGAACGTGCAAACATGCTGAGGGAGCCAGTGAGCACCCCACCACCCACCTCTTTGTGCCCAGCTTTGGGTGCTTGCTCTCCCTTTCATGGCAGAGCTGCTGTGTCCTCATAGCCCTGGGTGCCACCATGGCTGGCTGGCCCCGCGGGCTCCATGGCTGCTCACAGATGGACAGATTGATGTGCCGGGAAGTGGTCCTGGGGCTGCAGTGGTAAAGGTTTGCCTTCAAAATGGTGTGCCTGTGTTACAAAGCTTGCCAGTCCTCAGGAGGTGATTAATGGCTTTGTAAATGCACAGTAACTTGCTTGCACTGGCACAATTGCCAGAACCTCTATTTCTCCTTCTTCTCCTTTTTGTTTTTTGGCTTTTATACAAAGCTTCAGTCCTCTTAAATCAAAGTGGTATTTCTCCTCAATGATCCAAAGCCTGGATCAGAGCTGCAGTACTTTTGTGCATGCCACTGTGCGTTGGCCTAAGAAAGTTTCTGGTCCTGGCACTTTGCAAAGAAGCTTTCCTTTTTCAGGTAAAGCAAGGCTGTTTGCCATCATACAAAACCTCTGCTTACCCTTTGCTGCCATTGCTGATGAAGCCTTTCTCTGCAGTATGGGCTGTAGAGAAGGGTTGTCTGACTCCTTCTCAAGCAAAGGCGCTAATGGGACAGTAATGGGAGGATGGGGAGATGCTGATTACAGAGCTTGAGGTGCCTGCTTCAGCCACAGAGGGCATGGCATGGTTTGGACAATGTCTGCCGATTCAGGATGCAGAGATAGACACTGAGAGCCCTTCCAGGCAGGGTGAGGAAGCTCAGAACATCCATCCTCAGGGACATATCCCGGGATGTCTCCAGCACTTCACTCAGAGAAGTTACATTACAAATAATGGGAAATTTTGATTCTGATGCATTTTTGCAAATTCTGTGTATCTGGGCAAAATTCTGTTGTGTGTTTTGCTCTCCCACAAAACTCTTCCCTTTTCTTCCGCAGCCACTGTTTTTTGTTACCTTGGCTGGGCCAGTACCTCTGTCTGTGGGACACTGTGATGAACCAGACCAGCATTGGATTTGAGTTAAAAAGTAAACTCAAAGGTTAAAACCTCACATCCACTCCACTTGCATAATCCTGCAATGGTTGTGTTGGGGCAATGAGAGGACAGGCCTAACCATGGATGAGAGGACAGTGGGTCTTCTGACACAAACCCCAAGTCTGAAGCCGCAGATTTGGGTGACTGGGGCAGTTCTGGTGCTTAGTTTGGATCTTCATGTATTTAAAATAGTATTTATTTCTCACTACAGGGTTTACCCAGGCCTGTGGGCGATTTGTGCAATTCATCCTGCAGCTTACAGCAAAGGAGATTTGGTTTCTGGGAAACAGCAAAGCTCCTTTATAAATGACTTTGTTGTCCTTAGAACAAAACAGTTCTTAAGTGCAAACCTTACCAATTGCAGAAGGAATGGAAAGAAACCCTCCTTGCACAGTCTGGCATGCACTGGGCAGCAATTAAAACAAAGGTGGTGGCCCTCAAGCTTATCATTCCCTTGGTGGTGTGCCACAATGGGATCTCTGGGGGCTGCATCAACGCAGCATCATCTGCTGCTCTCCTCAGGGGGAGCTTTGCACCAGACTTTGGTCCCTGTGCGTAGAGACAGGTGTCATCCTGCTGGAGATGTGGTTCTGCTCCTGGCAGCCATCCGGAGGGCCTTTGTCCTGAGTCCTTCCCATTGCTGCTGATGAGCCACTCACAGCAACAGACCTGTGAAAGCCCTGTTGTGAGAGCTTCCAGCTACACCAGAGTGAAAAGGCAGGCCAAGCAGACATGGCACAACAGTAAGCAAAAAACGTAGCAGCAATTAAAATAGGGCTAAGACCTAAGCGGAAGCAAAAGGGGTTGTTGCTTAGGCTGTTACATTTCAGTTTGTGGCTAATCACCCTAGAGCCAAGGCCAGAGTTAATCTCATTTGCTAATATCTATTTGACATCAGGGTTTAAAGCAATGGATTCGGAATGAGACTTGCCTTTCCATGACTAACGTACAACCTGGCAACTACTGTGCTGGAAAAGCGAAATATCATCTCTATCTTGATCATGGCTTCACGCTATTTAAGTGTAACAGTTGCACAACCTGGTTATGAATTGCAATTAGAGATCCCTTTGCTTGCCTTTTACTGTATTTCAGTTCATCTGTCAGGCTGTATGTGAATCATTAGAGGTTATTTATGACTGGGTAAGATGCAGGGATTAAAACCAGGAACTCACTGGCATGCAGATGAAAACTATGAGATCCTGAAGCCAAAAAATGTCAGCCTGGTGCAGAACTGCACCTTCACTGTGTACTTTCGGAAGTACCCTGCCTGTCCTTTAGGAGCAAGGAGTAACCGAGACTAGTGGGAGGCACTCTGTTATTCCAGAGAATTGCTGTATGGAAGTATGGGCTGGGAATGCCCTGTCTTACGTGAGGAAAACAGGTCAACTGCACTTCGGAAGAGTGGCTGGGAAGTGATAATCCCCCTGTACTCAGCCCTGGTGAGGCCGCATCTCGAATCCTGTGTTCAGCTCTGGTCCCCTCACTACAGGAGAGACATTGAGGGGCTGGAGCGGGGCCAGAGAAGGGCAATGGAGCTGTGCAGGGCCTGGAGCACAGTGTGATGGGGAACGGCTGAGGGACCTGGGGGGTTCAGATGGAGAAGAGAAGGCTCAGGGGGACCTGATCGCTGCCTACAACTGCCTGACAGGAGGATGGAGCCAGGGGGAGTTGGTCTCGGCTCCCAAGGAACAAGACAGGACAAGAGGAAACCAAGGGGAGGTTCAGACTACCAGCAGATGGCAGCTACACTCAACATTACAGGAACTGGAACTTTACATCCCCTTTCTAAATGGGCTTGTGTTTGCAGCAGTCTCCAAAGTCTCACTGTTATCAGATGACTTATTTGAAGCTGTAAGGGGTTCAATTTGAAGTTCCTGATTTTAGTGTTGAAATACCAAACAGGCTACAACATTGAACCACTACAGCCCCACTTGCCACAGATGATAATAGTTCAACAGGAGTTCAACACTAACCAATCTGTTCCACTTCTGAACGGCAGAACTCCTGGAAATAAACTTCTGCTTGAAGACAAGAGAGCATTTCTGTAAGAGGTCATCTTGTTCAAGCCCTACCAACTCAGTGGTTCACATAACATCCCTGCAGGAAGAGACAAGGTCCATATGCTGCAGTGTTTGCCTCTACACAATTAGGTAGTATTTGCATATTGTACAGGCCCAGGGTGAGCCAGAGCAATGGGTGAATTGCATGTGTCAAGCAGACTCAGAGGACTTCATGTCCTCTCTGCAGCCCCACTTCCCAACTAAGTCTGGGAATCTCCAGAGGAAAAAAGAACAATTGTAACAACCTCACAGCAGAGATTCATACAGCACTTTCCAATATGCCTTGTCTTCCATGAACTCCCCAGATTTTGAGCATGGCATGTGGGGCAAGCCACAAAAGCTAAGCACCAAAATAACCCAGTGCCTGTTTAGGATGACAGCTCATTAACCGGAAGGATGCCCCTTGTGCCAGCATGGCCCAGAGTCAATACCAATGCTACACTTCTGGGTTACAGAATGGAAAGATGTGTATCTGCATGCTGTAAAGCAGAAGAGATAACATTAAGGCTCGTAACTCCCCTTAGAGATCTTGGACATCCTCTTTTCAAGATTCCCTAGGTGATTGTTCCTTGCATTTCCTCAAGGGATGCAATGTGTCTGATGAGACATTCGTGACAACAGCTGCAAGTCATTTTTGATGAAGAACACAATTTCCAACTAGTGAATATTAAGAGTATTCAGACATTGTATATGAAAAATACTTTATACCATATCAAGACACAAATATAATGGTTTTCTAGCCACAAAAAGTCATTCTGTAGGTTAAAATTTTTAGTTACTCTAACAGTAAAAACTACTGTTATGATCAGAGTAAAAGAAGGAAGAGAAAGGAAAACCAATCTTCTTTTAAATAAGGATAGTGAGTTTTGCCATTAGAGTGAGGATTAGTGCATTCATTTTCTAATTCAATACATTACAAATCATTTCAGTAGCAGTACTGTCTTATAATCACTCAAGTGAGCAGTCATAACCTAAGGTAAATACGGAACAAGACAGGAAACGAAGCTTGTATCTAAAAGTGTATCAAACCAGCATGCTCATCGGGTGTAAATGCCAGTTTCTTCCAAAAAGAGAGACGTCACGCTTTTAAGAAAAGCAAACATTTACTTCAAATTGCAGTATAGGCTTTTCAATCACAGAAAAAAGAAAAGAAAAACAGTGATCTGACAGCGGTCACATCCTGTGCAAAAAAAACCTGTAGCACAAGGTACTCGGAGCCGCTTACACATTGCAGGATAAAGTAAATAAATACAGTAGCTAGAATATGGCACTCTTGTGACAGACTCTAAACCCCATGGAATGCCTCTGAAATATTCTTGTTATCCTTGTATTAGTAGCAAAGTCCCACCACCGTAAAATAGGACAATGTTTTAAATAAACCAAACTAAAATATTTATACCTAAGAGAAGGATTTACACAGTTATAACTTTTAAGTGCAGAAAATGGGACTTGGGCTTAGATCTTTCTTTAAATTAACACCCTCCCCCCACATATAATCCCGTTTGATCTCAAAAGTAAGTTTATGTTTGAGGAAAAATGTTACCAAAGTTGCATAATTTCATTTGTTACTCCCACAGCTGGAAGTTAAAATTCTAAACAGTCTTGAAACACAAACGTTCATCATTAGCCAGTGAAACAAAGGACTTGTCAACAGCCCTCAGGATTTCTTTATCCTCCAAATATTGATTTGCTTTCCCCCACATCTTTAGACAGCAATCGCTAAGTTTGCAAACAAAAGAATGCAATATGCATCATACATCGAGAAAAGATGAAGTTGACGAAGAAGAACTTCCACGTTTCTGAATCTTTTCCTTGCTTCTTTCAAACTTCTTTATGATCTCAGTCACTATGCACACAGAGGAAGTGAGTCCCACAAGAAACAGTAAATCTGTAAAAAAGATACGCAATCAGCCTTTTTGAAGTTTGCTATTTAAGGCTTAGGGCAGACTTACAGAAGAACAAGAAACACGAGACTTTCAAACTGCCTCCCAGTCGCTGGGTAAGTTCAGGAGAAATGAAAGGATCAATTTTTGCAGGACCAGGCAATCAACACGCGTAGTTTATGCACAAACCATAAGTACAGGCATGATCTTTCAAACTCTTAAAGTATTTCATAACCTTGCTTTTATTAACACCTATGAAAACAAAGAACTCTAAGCAACACAATTAACTTCGTATGGGTGGGGGAATCACTATCATCAGAAATGACACTACAATAAGAATTATGTTAAAACATGTACTTCACAACAATCATTTAACTCCAGAAAACTGCAGAAGTAATCAACTTAAGTCTTAATGAGGCCAGCAGCATTATGTATCTATAGCCTCTTAAAATCCTCATATCTATTTATCTTAAGACAATGCAGCTGATTATTAAATAAAGGATCAATGTGTCTAAATATTTACATTTAGAGGAGGAAAAAAACCCAACTTGCTAAACAGCAACATTAATATCGCTTAAAAAACTTCAATGAAGTCTATGCTTCATTTTTGCCTGCATCAAAATTTAGATGGAAAACCTCTAATATACATAAGCACATAAGAAACTGAAGAACACACTGATCAGTTGTGTACCACATGCATTTAAATCATGGTTCCCAAAGGCTTTGTATTCCTCTTGTATGCAAAGAGCCAGAAAGTGCTCTTCTAGAACCATCAGCTGGTGTGTTCACAAATTAATCCTTAATGCACAGTTGTGAAAAGGGAACTGTTCTTACCCAAGACACTCAGGCTCTCTGTTTGGAAAACCTTCTGAAGTGGAGGAAAGTAAATGACCAATAACTGCCCCATTATAGATCCAAGAACGGCATAGCAGAACATTTTGTTACTGCAAAGTCCAATCTCAAACACAGATTTTGCCTGTAAAACAACACATTACACTGTACATGGAGTCTTAATTATCTAGACAAGAAAGCAATTCGTAACTACAATTGCTTTTCATCCAGACTTTTAGAAAAATATAAGAAGTTACTGTTGACCTTTTTGATAATCCAGAACAAAGCTCTTGAACAAGCTAATTACATCTTCTCTCTGGTAAACAGAGTACAAATCTCGTCTTCATAATCACTGACTTGTATTTTGAGTTCACTTTTCTGCAAGTACAGTGCATTACAAAGTACTCTCTACACTGGAAGTGCTTCTGTTGACCCTGACAGTTCACATCAGACAACAGATTGCAAATTCAAGGTAGTAATGTATACCAGCAATGTCCTTTTCTCCAACTAGCAGAGAATTTCAGACTTGCTTTCTTAGAACCAAAATATAGACAAGAATGAACAGTTCAAACCTTTTTCCTTGGATTATGGGTGTAGGGTTACAACATACAAAAGTTAAGGCCTTTCTGCCAAGGCTGCTGAACTGATAGAATTTAGCAGTACAAAGATGATCACGCTTCAGCTTTCAATAAAAACTTCCTTGCTTCTGTCAGGACAGAACCATTACTACCAGCTCTGTATCACGTACACAAATTAAGGAAACTAATACTTATGATGTAACGTGAGAAATCCTACCTAGTAAATATGTGAAACTCAATAGCAGACGTGCAGGCAAACATTTGAAACAAACACAGCAAGATCTTCCCTCAAAGAAAATCCTGCTCATTGTGTAAATACTGTGTAAATGGACAATAGGAATCACTTACCTGAGATCTAGAACTCAACGCATTGAACATATCAAAAAATACAAAACAGGTGAAAGTCATGGTTGTATCTCGAGGTGTTATTACATTGTCTCTTAACTGCCAACAAAAGAAAATGAAATGGCTTTAGCATGCTTTAACCCTCTGCAACTAAGCAAAGTTATAACAATAATTAAGTTCTACAAGCTAGTAAATGAAAGCAGAAGCAACTTGATTGCTCCAACCTGATTTAATAAATCATGCAGCAAAAATTACATACCTGTGACCTAGTAACTATTTGTAATTACAAGCTGTGGTTAAATGAAGCTTCCTGACAAACATTTATGCGAGCACATGGAATACCAAGAATTCTATGATGTACTACCAAAAGTTCAAGCAGCGTTTTTCTCTACTGGGAAAACAAAATCAAATGGCTGTTTCACAATAGCCTGGGTAGAAAATTTGTACAATTACTTTCTATGTGCTAAGGTTTCCCAAGTAGATTTGGGACTTGGAAAAGAATGTTAAAATAAGGACTGAGGAGTAAAACTGTACCCCCGATTTCAGCAACTACTTTGAAAAATCCTCCTCTAAAATCTCCGAGCTGAACAGATCATTAAATGAGCACAGACAAAACTTGCAGTTAAGTTCATAAGAACAATGAATTCCAGCCGGTGGTATGAAAAGGACTTCTTTCAAATCAGTTTGCTACTGCTTTAAACTTATCATCATACCTCTCTCCAGAAGACGAACAGTGTTCCACACACGATAATTATTGATGAAACCAGTATTTTTACAATCAGACTTTTGGTCAGAATGCTGTCCTTCAAATTTCTTGGAGGCTTCCGAATTACATCTTTATCCACAGGCTCCACCCCAAGACTTGAAATTAAATGAATGTCTTAAGAGTTTTATCATCATAAAAATAATTCGCTGCTTCCAACTTAAGAATTAGATTTTCTGAGTTGAAAGATTTTAATCTCTCAACAGCTTAAGAATGATATCTCACTCAAATAAGCACATTATATTTTTACTGCCAGAAAACTGAGTTGTATGTATTAGTAGGTAAGTATGAGCAATATATGAACACTGTATATATATAAACACTGTATTGTAGTTTTAGAGTCTATAAATACACGATCCCAGACAGTATTCAAAGTTGTGTATGTTGATTTTAAAGGAATTTGCAATATTAGTTTTGTTCCCCATTTCTATTACTGTGATTAACCCAGCTGCGGAATTTACCCCTAATTCCTTTCCACCGCTCCCTCCGCTGTCTGCAGTGAAGAGGATGGTCAGAGAAAGAACCCAGAGGGAAACCAAAATCCTGCATGCAAGTTTCATGGGCATATCTGTGGATCTTTAGGTATCCACGCTGCCCCCATACTTATCACCAGACACTAAAGAATCAAAAGGAATGAACATACAACTATACTGCAAACATAATAACTTCAGGTTTGCTGTTTTGGAAGCATTTTACAAAATTCCTGAATAAGCAGAATTTCCTTATTCAATTTCCTTGAAATAAAAAGGACTACAGATCTCTAATGGAATTTCAAGCCATTACTTACCTTTGAGCTGGAGGTCCATCCATAATAATATTGATCCATAAGATCTGCATGGCATTGAGAGGATTAGGAAAGTTCATTAATGTAGCCAGTGAGATTAAAGTCAGTGCTGCTATACTCCTGTTGAAAGAAGCCATTTTTATAACTGTCAGCATGGAACATTTCAGAAGATCCACTGGTATCAGGCTTTGTAATCAATACTTCAACTGCTTACGAGTAGATACAGATTCTGACAGCCTAATTTTAAAGGCAAAGTATAAACTCATTTAGAATACTCATCTTGATACAGTGCATATTTTAAACAGCATTACTTTAGTAATAAAAAGACAACAAATCTGTGTTGAGTTCAAGGTAACATTTCAGAATTATCCCTCACTTTCACCTACTTGATTTTTACCGAGGCACTGGGTTCTATGTTTTTGTTGTGCCAGAAGAGGGTCTTTAAACATGGTTTTGAAAACCAATCTGCTTTTAAGTGTTTGCTAACTAACAAATACTTATAACACAACCACTCTATGCACATATTGGTAGTCTAACCAATCAGTCAAGGCAAGGCGCTACACCCCAAGCTCCCTGAAAATACCTACACCACCCCTCATGAGTAGCACGGTGAGAAGGCTAGGCAGAACACTGAAAACAGATAAGCTAGTTGCCAGCCTGCTATGAGAAACCTCTCCAAACAAGTATGCACTGGTTGATTCCAGAGCAAGATTAGGTGGCTTCATAACCAACAAGAAGAGAGCAAGGCTTATAAGGATCCAAATTTAGCGCTCTACGAACCCTATTTATGGTCTCCCTGCAAAGAGGGACAGGGAGAAAAACCCGGGTAAGTCATGCATCAGAAACCTGAGGCTACCATGCTAACAGCAAGCACATTTTCCTAGAATACTTATGCTTAAGTTAGTTTGCAGCAGCAGACTTCTGGAATTCTACCAATGCAGGACACTACTCAAGATTCAAAGTATATGACACTTCTTCCATTCTAATGGAAGTTTTAAGGGGTTAGCGTTTTGTTCTGTTGGGTTTTTTTGGTGGGGATTTCTTTTTGGCTTTTGTTGGTTTGGGGGGGATCTTTGGCATTTGTGTATTGGTTTCTGTGTGTGTGTGTCTTGGGGTTTTGGTTCGTTGGTTGTTTTTAGTTTCTGCAACTTTATTCAACCACTCCGAAATGCCTCGAAGGCTTCAAAATAAGTACATGAATGTGGCAGATTCGCGTTCCTGAATCCAGATCCAGGAAGATTAACTCACAAGAGTTTTGAACCTGAGGCTTAATGCAAGTAAAGGAAGTCAGCTTCACAGAGCTAACTCATTCCCTAAGCCACTATATGGATTACAGAGAAACTAACCTCCCATTTCCCTGGTTTCCTCCATTTGATTTACATGTCCTGGTTCAGGAGGGTATGACTAACTTCTGCTTTAGACAAGGACCCAAACGTAGCTATGCTGTTTCTCACCATCCTCTCAGATACTGACTTTACACATCTTAACAGGAAAAACTGTGACAAAGTTAGATGTCTGGTTTATTGCACTATTTTCTGGTTCTTTAAAGAGGAAACAAGCCACCAAATACTTCGAAGCAAAGCATTATCAGCACTCTATATGAAATTTACAGTGTTCTCATGAATTTACGCAGCATCTGCTTCATGATGCTTTCACTCCTTCACAATGTAGTTAGAACCTTCCAATACTGTCAACTTTTCAAACTTACGTGCTCAGTTGAAATCTAACAAAATTTTTTATGTTGTTATAAATTCCTTTGCCCTCCTCAATTGCAGACCTGCAATTAAAAACAAAGATTACATCACTTCACAAATAAGACTACTGCTAAAAAAACCCTTAAAACAACCCCAAAAAGCTAATACTTTAAGTAGCAACATGAATGTCAAAAAACAAATGGAGCTGAGGTTCTTAGAACTTTGGCAGTCATTATCTTTCAACCTGAGTGGATTAATCACAACAGTTATTTCTCCAGCTGCTCAACTTATGAGATGGAATGTCAGTAGATAACATCTCCTCCTTGTTCAAGACTCACCAGCATCCTTGGTGAGACCTTCTGATTCTGGTTAGGTAACTTAAAAACCAACCAAACAAGCAACAACCTGAACACAACCAAACACGCGCACTTTTACAAACTCACAGAAATACAGCATGACTTTAGAAGCCCAGGTATTCATACTACACCAAGTTTGTATAGACAACCTTCTTGACCTCCAGCATGTATCACAACTTGCCTATCACAACTCTAGCAGTGCGGAAGTGTTTTCTAATACCTAAATTAAGTCCGCTCTGCTGCAAACCAAACTGGATTTTTTTCCTTCCATTGCCCCAGTAGCCAAGAACAAGAGTCAGCATTCCTTTGGTAATTTTTAGAACAAGAAGATCAAAGAGGTTGGGGAATGGATATAAAACTATCAAAGCTCCTACTTTTCCCCCCTCCCTTAGTTGTCACCACTCTCTTCAACTCTCCCATTGAGGGATTTCCTGATGAAGTGACCAAAACCGGAGAAAGCATTCCAGCAAAAGCCTAACAAAGCCAAAGTAAAGGAGTTACCACACACATCTTTTCTATGCATTCTTCTGCATATCTTAAAGTATTCCCTTTTCTCTCGTGTTTGCACACCACCACACTGTGGTTGGCTAAATTAGCATGGAAACCTTTTAACTCTCAGATCCTCCTATGACATACTGCTACCTAGGTAATTTTCTTATGTTGCAGTTCACTTCTTCCCAAGGGTTAAGCATCATACTTTCAGACAAACTGAAGTGTCCTGAGACTGATGCTGAATTCTGAAATGAAGGCTATCTCACCAGGCAGCAGACCAGCTCTGCAACAACCACTGCCTTCAAAAGTCAGATGGATTAAATGAAAAGCGAGTTAAATTTAGCCACACTTTCTTTGAAGTACACGAAGCAAAACCACCCTAAACCAGCTGGTAACTTGTTTTCACCTGTGATATTTAAATAGATTATGTATATTCCTTTCCTTTTCTGAAAGACCACCTTATATAAAGAGTTGAAAATAAATGCAGGAATGCTCTCATTTTTATGCTTCTAAAGTAAGAAATTCAAAGGAGATGAATCCTATTGACAGCTAACAGACTCAGAATTTCACTTCAGTTTCCAAATATGCTACGATCACAGTTCTACTTGGAGCAGCAGAAATACAGGTTCATTTTTATAGCATGTACATGTTTAACATCTTTTGTTACTTACATCTGGTTTATGTACAAGGCCAAAGCAGCAAAGGTTCTAAATATGTAAATACATTCTAATATTATTAACATACATAGAAAGACAGGAATGCTTAGTTGCCCTTTGTAATATTATGTTCTCAGCTTTTTAGGATGATAATACATGCAATCACCATAAAGACATTTTTCTGACCTAGTGCAGAAGTCATTAACAGCTGCTCACTTACAAATCCAGGGAATTTACGTTGGTTTGAGCCCCAGCAACATTTCATTAAAACTATATAGCACAAGGTATGTACATAAATGCCACCTACATTATTGTCTGAAAATCATCATCCACGAGGATCATATCTGCTGCCTCTTTACACACATCTGTTCCGGTTTGTCCCATTGCTACACCAATATCTGCAGCCTTCAGAGCAACAGCATCATTCACTCCATCTCCTGTCATAGCTACTACTGCACCATTATTTTGCAGGGACTAAAGAAAGCAAGAAGAGCTTAACTCAGGGATGGAAATAACCTATCCTATACCAATTTTTCTACATACAAGGTTGGTGTCATTATGCCCCCACTCCCCCATTTCTTAGAATTCAACTGTAAAGTCCTAAAAACCCCAAAACAACCCCCCAAAATGCCAGCAGTTTGTATTCTAATGATTTTTATACAAAGATTTATCATATATTTTCTGGTATTCAGGCAGCCTAAAGTTTAAAGCTGGGCATATAAAATCTGCCTTGAAATAAAAAACCCCAAACTCTAGAGAGAAAGAAGATATATTTACATTTAACATTATCACCCTCTTATCATTCTCAATATATTCCAGCTGTCTTTGTGTTTGACTGCCTTCTGCTTATTGTTGCTTTTCTGATTGCTACAATTGTTATACTGAGTAGGTCCCTCTTTGCCACCTTCTTTTGTTACCTCCTGAATGGAAGCATTACCTCAGACATGGCTTGAAATTCATGCCCTTTTCTTGTTCTGAGTACCAGAAATACGGTTCTTTCAAGTTTCTAGTCAATGTAACTGCAACATGACACAAAACTCCAATCAACTCCCAGCCCCCTATATAAAAGCGTGATGCTGCCTATCAGCAGCTGCCTATTCCCTGTGAGCGCTATACATTTTCTAGGTAGCATTTTGAAATACATTTCCCTTTCAAACCAAATGAATTTCTGATTTTACCTTGACAGACCGTAGCATGTTATAATTGAAGTGAAGGCACCACAAACAGTACTCACTGTAACAGCCCAACATTTGAGCTTTTCGCATGACATACCTTTATGATTTTCAGCTTGTGTCGGGGACTGGCTCTGTAAAATACTGCAACCTGTTAAAAGCACAATGAAGAAGTAGTGAAATTCTGAGAAATTTAAAGAACTGCACTGGATTCTATAAAGCTAGAGGATAAAATGTCCTACCAAAGGCCAACTGTTAGCTCTGAAGCTGAAGCTGTCCTTTTAATAAGGGTGAAAAGGCATTCCAAAGAAGATTCAAAGCATGTTCTACTAAACAAAGTTGGTGCTACTTATTTCAAGGCAGAACATGCCATTTAAAAGCCTTCTGAAATTATGAAGCAACGTGAGTTGCAATGGCTTGCTGCTGGCCTTCCTGTCTAAATCTGTGCAGGCGATTGCCACGCTGACTGCACAATCAATGCCCTTCCCTTTGTCAGCACTTCTGACAAGCTACTTAGGACATTTCGATTTTACTTGTTTATGTAGTCTGTCATTAACAGAGTGGTGTTTTGAAGCTAACTAATAAAAAATAATTAATTAAAAATTAATAAAAATTCTTAGAAGCCTCTTAGAACAGCTCAGAAGGAATAATGAGTTTTCACAAGTTTTTCTGTCTGTGGTTTTCTCTCTACAATGGAATTTGAGCACATGGAGTTTAGTCTTCCATCAACTCCATGCTGTCAGCATTCACACTGTTCTTTCCTTTTTAAGACGTTGGGTAAGAAGTTAGACTTCTCACCAGCCACTTCAGACTACACAGATTTCGACCTTACTGCTTTAATTGATTTCTAATGAGGTTTTAAACACCTAGAAAACAAACTGGGTCTCAGGTCAAACATGTACAAAATCAGTTTGTAGCTATTTCAGCTATTTAAGGTGAAGAGTCCTTAAGAACAAGTATCACCAATCCAGAAATTACTATTTGCCACACAATTCCTTTTTCCTAAGTTTGTTTTTGTGAGCATCCAAGGAAAGACACAAAGCTGACAAGCACATTTCTTGACAGCAGGTATTGGCTTCTGGCTTGCTTACATGGGACACAAGCATGCTGCAGTCTCATTTTGCAGTCTTTTGCAAACAGGGCAGTATTCTGATGCATAATTTTGCAATGCACCTAGCCTGAACCTCAACTGCTTTTGATTATGTCTTCTCATTTACAATCTTGACATTGGCCAATACATTTAGTAACTAAAAAGTATTAAGCAGTAACTTAACAGACCCTTTCAAAATTCTCACCCAGTGACCTGGGATTGATTAAAAAGCATTAAAGATGCAGACAGTTCTTCTTGCAAGTTACAAAAGGATGGACTGTCTGAACATGCAAACTG
>JAOEHY010037539.1:0-16332 GCA_025447955.1 Psilopsiagon aurifrons | reverse complement strand
CTGCAGTGCTCAAGGCCAGGTTGGACACAGGGGCTTGGAGCACTGCTCTATGGAAGGTGTCCCTGCCCGTGGCGGGGGTTGGAGCTGGAGGAGCTTTGAGGTCCCTCCAACCCAACCCAGGCAGGGGTTCTATGGGGACACTTCGTCATTCTGTGTTACAGCACAACACCAAACCCACAGGTCCTTGCCCAGAGAGTACTCCACCAAGGAAGATGAGAAGGAAATCAAAGATACACCTGGGACATTTCACTCTGAAACGTGTCTTGCATAATGCATATCTGTGTCACAAAGCCCAAGCAGCTCCATGCCATCATGCTCTTGCCTTGCCCTTGGGAGGCTGAGTGTGAAGTTAAACAGCACATTGTGACTTCCCTCCCTAGTTCTGAAGAGCCTCTATGTTCCCAGCCATGTCTCAGGAGCACCACTGTCCCCTGGCTCCTGCTGTGCCCCAGCTTGGTTTGATACCTACAGGAGCTGTGTCCCAAACCCCACACCCTGGAGCATCCACCCCTTGGGCTACATCTCATCAAAGAGATGTGATGGCTCTGTACAAGGCGCCTTGTGCTGTAGGACTGTAAATGCATGCTGGGGATGGACACAACACACAGTTAGCTCCTAAGAATCAGGTAAGCTGCTAAAAACCCCCAAGAGCTTTCCATTGTCTGCAATTGGAGGGCTAGAGGAGATTAGTTACAGCTGGAAGACACAACACGCCCCTGTGCCATGGGGATGCACTGAGATTCCAATCAGTGCTAATGAGAAGGAAAAGTGAACGCTTCCCTATTTGTGGTGAGGGTCAGACTGCTTTATCTACAAGACAAAGAGGGAACAAGCACAACCTTCCCACCAGAGCAGCACAAAGCACCTGGGTTCACACCCTGGACTTCTGCATGGCCCCCTTTGCCATGGGTTTGGACCCCCCTTTGCCATGGGTTTCCCCTCCTCACTGCAATCACAGCTGTAGCAAGCTTGCCGCAAGGAGCATCACCCCCATTTTCACCTGTAGGCTTCCTCAAAGGCCAGCTGAGCCCCAGCCTAACCACAGCAGCAAATACAAAAGCACTTAATAACCCAATGCACTTTACAGGATAGATGAGGCCACAGCCACCACCGATCCCCACACTGCTTAGGAGCCCGTTTGCCATCATTAGTTACAGCTGAAATGCTGAGGATGGAGCCTGGATTCCAGTTGTATCTCTGGTGCAGGAGCCTGTAAGCAAAACCTTCCTCCCCACGTAGCGGGGGTCCAGGTCGTTCCCCCACATCCCCTTTACCTGCGTGCCTGTGGAAAGCCATGACTAGCAGCCCCAAGTCACCGGCGGCCCCTTAGGTAACAGAGTTCCCAGTCTCTTGGCTGATGAGGAGCTGCCCCCTTTGATAACATACATTTAAAGGGAGGCTATTAATACGGACGGGACTCCTCGCAGATGTCCACTCCCCTCCACAGAGATCACAACCTTAATCCCCCTTGAAAATTCTTACCATTTTAGGTGATCCAAGGGAGAAGAATAGGATCCAGAGACCTCTAGGTCTCCGTAGGCCACATGTAAATACCTGCCCAGCTACTCAGCACCCAAATTAGTCCCAAAGGCAGAGTGCGCCTGAGGAACCTGACCCCGTGCTAGTACTATTTGGCCTTGGCTTTAGAGCTAGATTGTGTCTCAAAACAGTCCTGAGCTGAATTACAGACCCAATGCTGAGTTCCTGAAGGGAAGAGGAGGATCACAGCCCCATGGGAGCTGGAAGGGCTGCAGTGCAGGAAGCAGAGGGTGGGCTGTACCCCTGGGGATGCAGCTGGCAGCCATAGGAGTATCAAAAGGTACCTTCATGGGTGGGTTAAATGTGCTCTCAACACGAGGGTCATGCGGAAGTTTACTGCCACTGAAAGCACCACCCCTGCTCCTCCTCCAGCTCTTCCCCTAGGGGAGCACAAGGCATCAGTGGTACAAAGTGAGCAACCGGAAAGCTGGGTTTCATGGTCAAGGATGCTCTCCGACATCTAACACTACGGAAGGGCTCATTCCCCAGCACGTGGCTTATAGAGAACGCTGCTGGTGCCTCCAAGTGCCCACAAACCTCTCTGGAGGAGCCCACCTCCAACCAAGCCATCTATCTCCACGGGGTTCAGGCCATGATCTCTGGTTGAGGGCTCCCTTGGGGATGCAGCAGCTCCGGGTCATGCAGTGGGAGGCGAGGCTCGCTCAGGGCCGGTGGCCAGGGACACCCAGCTGCTAATCCTGCCTTGACACTGACTCACTGCACGGCCGTGGGAAAGCCGCTCACCTCCCTCACAGCCACAGGGAAGAGCCAATGCTTATCCTTCCTCCCAGCGAGCCCATTGCGGTGGTGTCCGGCCTCCAAGCAGCAATCGGCATCTCCACCCCTGCAGCAGGCAGGGACCGGGAGCATCTCCCCTTCCCGTCACTGGCCCTGGGAGCTCCAGCCCCAGCACTGGACTCCGTGATGCTCTGGCCCTTCGTACCCGCTATAGGGCCCCCAGGTATCACACACACAACATCAGCATCTCCACCATGGATTGGAGAAAGCCGCACTCGACAGCGAAGGAGCACAGCATGGGTCCATTTGGACAGCAGATTGAGGCTGGGAAATGCGCTATATTCCCAGCACACCAAAACACTTTGGCTAGGAAAAAGCCAGCGTTGCCCTGCCCCAGCTCGTCTATAAACTCAAGCAAATTGTTTGCATAGTTCAGCTGGTAACAGGAACCCTCACAACCGGTGCTTTCCTGTGCTAATCTCAGTGTAGCATTCAGACATGAGTTCATTTCTGGCAATGCACACACAGTTTGCACCATCAACCATTCTCATTCTTTTCCAGTTCCCTACACAAAGCTCTGGCACCCTTCCCACCCTCAGCCACTTCCTTCCCCCATTAGAATCAGTAACCTCTGCTCCCCAGCCCAAAAGGCAGAATCGCTCTGCTGTGCCATGGCAGCAGCTGCCACGTCCCACCAACCCCAGTCCAGCAGTTGTTTGGCAGCTCTGCAGAGGCGTGTGGAGAGGAGGGATGGACACTTGGCCACCAAAACGTTTCACGTGCGCAAATGCACATGCGTTTGAGGCGCAGGATGGAGAAAGCTTGGCCAAAAGCAGGAGGGAAACTCCTCCCTGCCGATGCCCATGAAGCTTCACCATGGGTCAATGTGGGAAGCACTGCATGGCACAGCTCATGGGCAATTCCCCAGGGCAGTCTGCAATAAAAAGGCCATTTTGATTGAATCTGTGGCCTCCTGGGCCAGCACAGCAGGAATGGGCTGAGGAATTACTGAGACAATCAGGCTGCTTTTGGTTTCTTTTGGCTTCTTGGCTGGTTTTAGGTACATGAGCTTGGGCAATTCCCATCTCCTTCCCAAGCCCCTCTTTGTTCACACAAGCCAAGTGATTAAACACACCAGTGATGCAAGGTAGGGCACAAGTGCCAAGGAGGAGCATCATTGCCCTGTGAGCAAGCTGCTCGAGTGGAAGAGGTTGAAGCTGGATGAGCTTTGAGGCCCCTTCAACCTAAATCAATCTGAGTCCATGAAAGAGAGGGTGCCCCAGAATGGAGTTGTGCCAGCCCCAGCTGAGCCCTTCTCTGCTAAGCAGGCACCAAGCACCAATAGCTCCCCTAAGAATGAGTGCTGCAGGCACATTGAGCGCACAGCGGAAATGCAAGCTCGGGGTTTCACATCTTTGAACCTGCCCTGTAGGTTCTGAGGACTCCGGGGAGCAGGACTGATCTCACTGACCCCACCACAGGGGTCTGACTGCAAAGCAGCGTGGCTGGGCCATAGTGTCATCTGCTTGGATAGACAAATGATTCACATTGTGCTTTCCAGAGTATTTTCTTGCCCCAACGATCCTGCCAGAAAAGGCCTGGGAGGCTCAGCTTGCTCACACATCCTGCTGTCACTCAAGGGGCAGAAAGTCCTAAATAGAGCCGATACAACCCCGGCATTGGTGCACTATTAGTCACCATCATCAAAGAAAGCAGCAGTAAACAGGAGCAGGAGGGGAGCACCTGCCCAGCTCTTGGGGTAACGCTGTGCCTCCTGCTCCCATGCTTAGCAAAGCCCAGTTACCCGGCCCAGAAACACGTTGGCCATTCCCTTGAATGGGGAATGTTTTGGGGCTCCCCATTGAGCAGAGCCCTGCGTTGCTGCTCCCCACCTTGCCACGCTCTTATTCCGGCTGGGATTTCTGCTGCCATAGGAGGGGGCTGTGGTTTGCAGCATGGGTGAGGGTTAGATCTCCACATACAGATGCTCACCTCTTCCTTCTTTTCAAGTAACAGCACAGACGGTGCTTTTTATCTCTTTAGTTTAAACTTCACATCTCTCTTGGGTTGCATACAATGTCCTCCCACAGAGAGCAACTAACGCAGAGCCCAGTTACGTTTCCCTTGGCTCTTCTGAGGCAGAAACTAAACTAAACGAACTTTTCTCCTTCTCGTAACACAAAGAGTTTGCAGGAAGCCAACCAAGAAGTAGCTGGGGGAAGAGGAGAGAGGACACCCAGGCCTTTCAAACAGAGCTCAGATCAAAACTGGATGGTTTCTATTTGAAGTATCATAAAATTGCTTCACAAGACTCAGCCCAGGCTCTGTTCCCTGCTCTGCACACAGGGATGAGCCTTCTGAAGCATCCTGCAGGCACCCACATGAACCCAAGGCAGAGATCCCCTGCTTAACGTCGCACTTGATGATCTTCAAGGTCTCTTCCAAGCTCTGATTCTATGACTCACAGAGGATGTACCCACATCCAGAGCAAAGCCAGCAAGGACATCACTGCAGTGACAAAGGGGACAAACAGCAGCTATCAGGCAGCGCAGCGATGGCAGAGGGATGGGGAAGGAAATGGGCAGCACACAGCAAAGGCACACAGGGTGCTTTTCATTCTTCCCTGCTTCCACAGCTGGGTCACATCTGCGAAGGGGAAGCTTTAGGATCAGCTCTGGAGGTAGGGATAGAGGAACTGGGAATGGATTTACAAGGAAGCAGACACAGGCTGTGTAGCCCTTTATGAACTCAGGTATAGTGGGAGTAGACGCGAAAGAGGGGAAATAAAGCAGGATAAGAAGAGACAAAGAGTTAAGGATGAGGGTATGGAAACAGACAGGAAAGGACGGTCGAGAGAGAACGGAGCTGGACACGAAGGCATCGGGAAAGCAGCAAACCCGGGAAGGGACCTGAGCGGGGCTGCCCCAGCTGCCTCCATCCCGGGCTGGCGCGCTCCCAGCGCCGCTCCCGCGGCGGCTCCCGGCTGATTCCCGGCTCCCATCTGCTCTGCACACTCGCTCCCACTTCCATCACCTGCTGCTGAGGTGGCAGAGCCTCGGCTGTGCTGACAGCAGCCACACAGAGGCCTCGGGACCGGCGGGGCATAAATCAAGAGCTGCTTTCCAGCCCCGAAGCCCCGCTGAGGTCCTGGCCCCGCTCCTGCCTGTGTCAGGGTGGGGAGCGGGAGCTGCCCTGACGCCGCACAGATACAGGCAGGGGTGGCTTTGAATCAGCAGCGCGAGGAAGTCCATTTGCTCCTGTCCCTGCTCCCTCCTCCCTGTGGCTCTTTGCTACAGATAAGATGCTAAGACCGCATCTTCCAGCAGAAGGATGCTGAGTGCCTGCAGCGGTCCTTGCCATTGCATTTAGACTTTGAGTACAAGCTCAGAAAGGGACAGACCCAGAAGGTTGAAGATTCCTGTTAAAATCTCTTAGACAAATGTACTCATCTGCAATACACTGGGTTAAACCTGGACCATGCTTCCAGCTCAGTCTCCCACATCCTTGTGCCTTGGCTCACTGTGCAGACAGTGGATTTGGAGGCTCTGCAGCCTGCCCACAGCACCCCGACATGAACTGCACAGGCCTGAATGTGCTCGGCCATCGGCCAACCCTAAGGGGACACTCAGGCCTCCTTTGTTCCTCTAGGGAGAAAGATCCACATGCACTGCCAAGACCGGACTGATTCAGATGCTTTGGAAGAGCATCAAGCCCATAACTGGGTTAAGAAGCCTGAAAACACAGCCTTCACCTCTTCCTCCCTGCAGCCTTATGAATGCATCATGCACAGATCCAACCAGCAGAGCAAAGCAGCCTCAGTGCACCACAGCCAGACAAGGAGTCCTCCTCAGAGGTCATCTGCCATGGGAAGAGCAGAAATGAGCTGGTTCTTGCCCATTCAAGGCTTTGCCAGTCACAGCTCTTCCCCCACGGCTTAGCCCTGGCTTCAGACGGGAGAAAAGTAACTTAAGTCCCTGTCAAACCAACAGCACACTGATCCCAGCCAGGCAGCAGAGCAGTCCTTCCCGAAACAGATGAGGTCTGAACACTCACAGCACTATAATCCCACCATACCCACACAATAATAGCTCATGTCAGGGCTTCACCACGTTGTGAGTGAGCCAGCACTGGAATGATGAATCCCAGCCTCCACTGCACTCCTCGTTGCTTTAATTGCTTCCCATACAGCAGCTGGCTGAGTGATGCTTTCAGTGATGCTAAACAGCTCACTGAGGAGAGCACATAAAGAAGTTCGGCTGTTTGATTGCAGCTGTGTCATTCACCTTCCCTGGAGATCTTCTCGCTACAAGTCAGAAACTAGCAGCTACCCAGGCATCATCACTTGCTCTCCAGCATCCTCACATGGGTTTCCTGCAGCCCTGCCATCCTCCTGCCTTCATTCAACAAGACCTGGCAGCAAGACTCCCAAGGTGGATGCGATGGGCTATACCCAAGATCTTCCTCAAAAACTGGGAACATGTTTGGAGTGATGTTTCTGGGAAGCTGCAGGGCAGATGGTGCTGCAGACCTCCTTCCTTTGCCCACACAGCACAGTGGGTCAAGCCAAAACCCCACCCAAACAATGCTCTTCAAACCCAAGGAGGTGCTCCATTTAAAGAGCTTTATTCTCATGGGAGGAGGAGAAGGGGCTGTTTGTGGATGGACTGTGATTCAGGCAAAGCATCCTCCAGAAACACATCGTGTGGGATACACCAAGGGCAGGAAAGCAGCTCAGGTGGTCAGAGAAGGGTAAAGCAAAGGCTGCACAGCAAAGGGCTGGGCAGAAGCACCTGCCTGGCTAGAGGCAAAGAGAGGCCACTGCTCCAATGAGAAGGACATGCCCTTCCGAGCGCTGGCATGCTGGTTGGGAAGGCTCCCTGCCATCCAGCACAGCATCAAAGCACTGCCTGCGCTTGGCACGGGCAGCACAGCCATGTCCTGAGCAGTGATTTATTGCCTACAGGAGCCAGCCCTGGCACAGGGGTTTAGCGGACAACGAGCCCATTCCCCTGGGCATGGGACGGTTGTCTCAAGCAACATTAGCTCTTGGCTATGTGCACCTTCACTTGTTAGACAGTGCTGGTGGCTGCGAGGACCAGATCACCCCACGTTAAAAATAACCCATCTCAAAGCCCCCCGGTGCATACCCCTGTGTCTGTCTCAGCTCCAAGAGCCGAAGGAGATCAGCTTGCAGGGCTGATGAGTATTTTTGGGTGCTCTGACTAATTGTCAGCACATATGCTGGGCATTCTTTACGAGGAAAACCAAAGCTGCAAAGTCCCCTGCAGTGAGGCCTGGGGGGTTGGATTAGTCACAGAAGGGATTCTCAGAAGCCTCCGCTTTCGGAGGGTTTGATTTTAACCCATTTAATTGTGTTTTAAAATGAAAGAAGGGGGCAACTTCCCCACAAGGAAGGCTCGGCCAGGCAGGACCTCACTGCCCTAACAACAGCAAGGGCAGCAGAAGAGAAAACCCTTCACCTTGGAGCAGCTTCAAACTCACAGCTGCTCTTTTGGCACCACATCACATGGGCATTCACTGGCCGTGCTCCAGGACAGGATGGGACATGCTGCAGGACAGGGCAAGGAGAAGGCACACACCAGAGCGGGGTGAGGAGACCCACAGGAACCACTCACTTGTGAGATGGAGCAGGTTTTGCTCTGCTCAGACTGATGCCATTTAACTTCCCCTTTGCCCTGGCTTAGTCTACGGCAGAGTTGACATCAGCCCCCATCCACGTTAATGCTTTGCAAATCAGCCCATCAAGCCTCTGCTTAGAGCCCTGCTTGCTTCACAGCCACACTGCTCAGCCCGGCTCTTTGCCTCTCTCCTTTTGCATTGGAGCCCTTTCCAGGTAGAAGACCACTCACATGGTCCCACTGAACTTGCCTTGGTTGCCCTTTCCCAAACTCGCCTTCAGTTTGGAGATGGATACCTCGGTGCTCCGAGAGGAGCAGAGGTTGGGTGGTTCTTACAAGTTCTTTTGCCACCAAAACCAAATGGCTTCTTTTAAAAGGTTCATTTTAAACCTTTGTTTTCAGGTTTGGGTTTCACCGATCTCGGCACCTCAAAGAGGGTTTCACTCCTGCACCAGCTCAAGCCAGCACTCATCCACCTCAGTTTCCCTACACTTAAGACAGCAAATGAAGCACCTGCCTGCAACACCTCTGAACAGAATCACAGGACCATTGGTGTTGGAAGGGACCCCAAGATCATCCAGTCCAGCCCCTGCCAAGGCAGGGCCCCCAAGAGCGGGGCACACGGGAGCGTGCCCATGGTGGGTCTGGGACGTCTCCAGAGAGGCACACAACGCCCTGCGACAAACCCACATCTCCCCACCACCAGGCATGGTCTGTGCCCCCTCTGCCTTTCAGCCCAGAAGCCATCCTGATGCTCGGAGCCCCATTGCTCCTCACCATTGCCCCACACACTTGTGCTTTCCCCTTTCTCTGGTGCACATCAAACCTTGTTCTTTCCATCCGGCAGAAACCCTGCACCCAAAGCACACATTTCAGGGCGAGGAGAGCTCTCTGAAGCCCCCACCAATGCTTTCTGCAGGTTCTCCCCCCTGAGCTGCACAGCAAAACCCACTGAGGATAAATGTTGTCAATTCAATTCCTAGTAACAGCATTAAAATGGATGAGCCATTTCTCTGGAGTCAGGGATGATGTTTTCAGAGTGCCTGTGTGATGCTGGAATGGAAAGCTCATTTTGCATAACGGGGTAAGGATCCCAGGTTCCCTGGAAATCACGTGGGATCAGAGCAGGGCAGGGACCACACTGGAAAGCATTTGCCATGCAGTTGGTTGGAGAACACTGATTCAAATGTGAAAACCAGAAAATGAACAAATCTCTTCAAGTCTTTCACCAGGGTCAGGATTCGGTTTCAGCCAAAACCAGAGGGACCCAGCCCAGAACAGCTCTCTGGGCCCTGCTTTAAGGCATAGAACCATGGAATGGTTTGGGTTGGAAAAGACCTTAAGACCGTCTGCTTCCAACCCGCTGCCATGGGCAGGGACACCTCCCACTGAACCATATCACCCAAGGCTCTGTCCAACCTGGCTTTGAACACCGCCAGCGATGGAGCATTCACAACTTCCCTGGGCAACCCATTCCAGTGCCTCACCACCCTCACAGGAAAGAACTTCTTCCTTAGATCCAGCCCGAACTTCTCCTGTTTCAGTTTGAACCCATCGCCCCTTGTCCTGTCACTACAGTCCCTGATGAGGAGCATCTCCAGCATCCTTGTAGGCTCCCACATGCCAGCTGAGTGCCCTCATCTGCATAGACAAAGTCTATGGATACGTTTCAAAGAGGGAGGCAGGGGAATCCTCTCTCCCACCCCGGTTTTTGGGTAGCCCAGCAAATCCTGAGCTGCTCTGGCGTCTTGCAAATGCTGGGATGAGTGAACTTGGCAAGAGACAGCCCGGAGCAAGGCAGGATGGGGAGTGGAGGTTACTTTAAGCTGCCAAACTGAATTTGCCTTTCATTTGCTGCAACAGCAAATACCTCCATCCCCCACCTCCACAGGGCCAGGCCAGGGCGTGGGGAGGCAGAAGGTCCCTCTCCTCTCACTGCTCCCACTGAGGGTCTCCCAGCAGCACATCACAGCATTCCTATCAGTGAGCAATGGGCACAGGCTATGGGCTGTTGCAATTGGTACCCGCAGGCTTTAGAGTAAGAAAAGAGGAGTGCTTGGCTTTAAAGGCCAAGCAGAGCTGGTACAGGCACGGATGGGTCAGATTGAGCCATCCCAAGCAATGTGGCTCCAGGCCCAAGAAATGATTCTGTTTTCTTTTTCAAGACAATAAAGGCAGGGACAAGAAGTCACAGTGTGCAAAGAGAAAAGGCCCTTCCCAATACAACTGCTGCTTGCTGTCAAGCTACTGTCCAAAGCAAACTGTTACAGGCTCGGCCCCATGTAACAGAAAATCAGTGCTAATTGCACACAAGAGCCAGAGAAAGCTGTCCAAAAGCTAAACCAGATGTAAACCAGAGGCTTTAAACCCAGCTTGTGCAGCTGCAGTGCATGAGAGCCCACAAGCACCCATGTCCCTCTGGGAATGCTGCAGGACAATGGGGAAAGGGTGAGGTTTCCAAATCATTGAGGACTTTTCCTGCAATAGCAAGGACTGCCCCTTGGATAACATTGCATCCCTTGAGCCAAATTCTCTTCTCAACTGTGCTAAAGCAAGGCTGGTAGCAAGCCTTGCAGCAAAAGCCTTGCCTGCTTTGTGCCAGCATTGAGCAAGGACAGGCTTGGTCCTGGCCAAGTCCAAGATCTGGAAGTCACAGCAGTGTTTTTAGTTACCCAGAGACAGCCAGAAAGCAAACACACCTCGACAGCAAGTAGGTGGAACACTGGGGTGGAGATCTGCTGCTAGGGGAGGACGTGGGGTAACGGATGGAATCGGTGATCTTAAAGGTCCTACTTGGTTCTATAGGGAGAAGAGACACTGCAGACCTGCAGGGATATCTGTCCCACTCCCAAACACCGACATCCACTGCTCCACCATGCAGGAAAGGAGCTGGAAGGAATCCATCCCTAGGCCTGGAAGGACTTGCAAGAGCAGCCGCAGATCACCCCATGCTTCTGGAACCATAAGAAAAGACTTCCAAAGTACCCCTGACAAAATCAGTGTTCTTTATATAGATGCAGCCTTCATCCCCTTGCTCCAGAAAGCCATGAGCCAAGCACCTCAGCATTCCCCACAATCCCAGCACATTCCCCTCTCCCAGCACGGGAGAGGTTTCTAAGCTAAGGGAACCTCTGCATCACTTTAACCCACCCCTAGAGCTCCCCAGCCCATGGTCCCATCAGGAATGCCATTGCTACTTCCAGGAATTACAAAAGCCCATGCTCAGCAGCCAGCCTCACACAGCATCCCCTGCATGGTCTCGTTTACAAGGCAGAACATCTCCCACAGCATCCAAATGGCATTGGAGCAGACACTGCTGGAGCTGGCTCCTTTTCCATCCGGCTGCTCCAGCTCAGGCACCGCCACTGCTCAGGGGATGAGCTCATCCCTATTTCAGGTTGAACTTGCACTTGGCAATCTCCCTGGTAACCAAAACAAATTACTCGTTAGTTCAGAACAGATTTATTGGTTGTTTGCTTCAGTGTCTGGTGAAGTACACAGAGAGCTTCACCGCATCCCAGCACCAACGCAGCGTGGGGGCGAGAATGGGGGCCAGCGTTCACAGGCATTGCTGTGGAGATGGGCTGTGCTAGGTCAGAGGGAAAGCTGGCTTCAGGCCTCACCCCAGCAATGTGAAAGTAGCAAAAGGAGGCCAAAGGCACCGTCTTTGCTCACACACAGCACAGGAGACCCTGCATGGCAGCCCCCTGCCATCCCAAACACCGGTATAGGCTCCTCCAGCACATCATGATAACCAAGGAGATGCTGCCTGCAATCCTCTCCAGCCAGAATGAGGTATTGGAAGGGTCTGACATTAGCATATCCACTGACACCAGCCTTCATCAGCTTCATCTCACACATCAGGACTATGAGGACAGTTATAGGGCTTGCTGCCTGCTTATGCTCCTGGGCAGGAATTTCCTCCCATTCAACATCGTACATATCAGCATACAGGGCAGTGAGAAGCCAGGGAAGCAGAACTAACCCCAGGGTCTTTGCCTGCTCTGATCTGCAATGTAGAGTCCTTGAGAGAGCTCATTCTGTCCCACCTAGACCTGAGGCAAAATACAGCTCAGAATTGCCCAGATCACCCCTTACATTGAACAAAGGGGTTGGGGTTTTGTTTTGGGGTGGGTTTTTTACCAAATATGTTTTTGCGAGACAGAACAACTCTAAAAATCATTGCTGATAATGGCATAAGAGAGCAGGAGAGATGATGGTGCAAGGTGGATGACATCCAGTAACACGAATCCAGACGGAACCAACCAGATTTGCATTCCCCCCACCCCAGGTGCCCCTGTGCCATGCAGGGTGAATATGGGCTGCTCTGATGCTGTCACCCCTGCTGCAGCGCTGCCACCCAGGTCATTTCCACAGGCAGCACTGAAATACATCATACATCAAGTGGCATTTACCTGGCAGGCTGTCCCAGAGCGTGACTGCCTTCCACTGGGCAGAGAGGAAAGGGGCTTTGCGTGTGCCGAGTGAAATATATAGCTCTGTGTGCCAGATGAGCCCAGAGAGAGGGAGAAATTCTTGCACCCTGCACTGCCCATTGCTGCCCTCCTGCAGCACTGTCAGTGGCAAGCTCATGTCAAGGCAACGCTTAGAGATCACCAGGGAATTCTGAGGTAGGAGTAAACCAGGAGGAATGACTCGGAGCGGAATAAGGACCACACAAACCTATGATTCTGGAGGTGCTTCTGTGCTTGCATCCCTCAAACCACCAACTGCCCGGCGGTTAATGCTGTGCTAAAGAGCAGGACGCAGTGCCAAGCCCTCAGGTTGCTGCCAGGATCCTAACACTGCCTCCAGCGCTGTCAGCTGAACAGCCCTCAGCCAGAACAACTCCTCCAGCCCATCCGATGGAGTAGCTAAGGCAGACTGGAAAATGCCAGCAGCTGCCCCAGGGCAGCACATCTCCTGGGATGCAGGCAGTGCTGGGAATGACATACCTACGGGATAGACCCAAGACCTCTTTGCTGTGTCAGTGTAACGAGAAGAAGGGCAAACCAAGAGGCACAAAACAAAGTGGAAAAGGCTCGAGAGAACAAAACCGAGACGATAATGCAGAAGCTGGAGACAGGCAGTGCCCCAAAAGTGACTAATTCCAAACCTCTGCTCCAGCGTTTATTATAGGAAAGAGCAGATAAGAAATGCAGCTGATGGTAACAACTGCCAGGGGCAGCCAGTCCCAAGCTAAACAAACAGCAAATGCCTCACAAGTAGCCTGCCAAGTCAGAATGCTTCCCACAACCTGGGGCCCTGCCTGAAGAGAACGGGTCTGGGGTGTTCTCCCACCCCAGCATCCTGTCACCACCGCGGAAGCTATAGTTAGGGTGGCTTCATACTCACTCCTAAGGGGATCTCTGCTCCGGGACCACTGGAAGCACCTGAAAACTGAATAACCCCAACTGAAGGCATTGGGGAAGAGCTGGGAGCCGATGTCCTGCAGGAAAACCGATTGGCAACCACTGTGGGCTGGTCCAGCCATGGGTTTAGAGCAGGGAACCGCTTCTGTTTTCCTCAGCAAAGGAAGAAGGGCACATGCAGCACCCTGGTGCATAAGGCAGAGGTTTGGAGGAGTGAGTGTGTTGCTTTGCTGTCTCCGGCCAAGTGAAAGAGTGGAGAGCAATTCTCGCTCTGCCAGAAGCTCTGCAGTCGTCTGCTGCTTTGATGCTGGTGGAACACCAGAACCCTCATACACTGGCAGCTGTTTCAGGGTTATAGGTCTCTGCACCAGCCAAGGCTCCAACAGGAGGTCCTCAGCAAGCCTAGCACATGCAATTGCTAGTTAACAGTGGTTTCAAACCTATTTTAGTAGGCAGACCCAGCTGGAATCAGCCATCATTTGAAGCTCCACCTATTTGAAGGCAGCATAAAGCATGAAATGCTCTGATGTCTTCAAGACAAGTGGGAGGTTTTCCAGGAAGAAAGGCCTTCAGTTACTATTATGAGCTATTTCTCCTGTTCTTCCTCCCCATTTACATCTCTGTACCACAGCAGATGCCCCAGAACAGCCTCATTTCACTGTAGCTCTGCAGTTCAACAAGCAAAACAGCTCTGAGCATACTGGTCAAACTGTTAAACCTCAGTCTATGACGGTCCCCTGTGACACAGGTTTTAGTCTCCTCTGTCCACTCTGCTCCAGTTTCCCCTTCCCACAGGTGGCAGGATACTAGAAACAAGGAAGCCGAAAAGCCACCCTGCAGTGCTTGTTCCCAACTGGAATGGCTTTTCCTGCTCTTCATGAGGGGTGTAGGTGACAACTGCTGTTCTCAACCAAACAGACCACAAGTGCATCCATGTCGCACACATCCCTCCCAGTTAGTGGCTGTTTGCTGCCTACCAATGTGCCAAACAGCCAGCTCTGCCCAGCAGGAGGAAGAGGGATGCATCCCGAATTGTGTCAGTCCTCTTAAGGGACATGTGTGGCAGGAAAGAGGCTCCTGGAAGCATCGCTCTGAGGATGGGAGGTTTTGAGTTTCTTATCTACAGAAATAAGGCAGTTCTAGAGCAGCACTGCCTTATTCTAGAGCAGCCTCTCATTCTCCTTCCAGAACAGCAGCCAAACCAGAACCAAAACTCTGCCTTCACGTTTCCAGTCAGGCACACAGCAAGATGCCAGCCCTTCCACCCCGGTGCAGCTCTGCCACTGCCACAAGCCCCATCCTTCTTCTGCAACCTCCTTAAGTCAGGCTTTTTGAAAGAGTGCTTCCTCAGGACCCTGTTTATCCTATTCCAACCGGGCTATAACCCAATCCATGCCCTGCTTTCAAATATAGCCAAAGCCCCAAATGTCATTTTAGCCCTGTCCTCCCATAGGACACAAACCCTATTTTCCATCTCATCGAGGGGGATAAAAAGGCTGGAGAAGCTCAGGAGAAACCCATCCATCCACCTGAGACCACGCTGCACTCCAACAGTGTGAATACACCCTGGTAGTGCCCCTGGCACCACACACACCTGAATCACTCAAACTATCAAGGACCAAATCATAGCTCTGGATATGGTGCAGGGATGCACAGGAAAAGGGAACACTGGCCCAAAAAGAAGGCTTTTTTGTGCTTTCTACAAAAAAAGACAGAGCAAAGCTGCTGTGGGAAATAGTTCAAGCAGCACCTCTCCGGTAGGAGACTTGAAGCTACATGGCTTGGAAAGGGTGAGCATGCGGTACATCATTAGTTGTCTCCACTGTAGCACCAGAGGTTTCAGCCATGTCCCAGCTCCTTCCCAGTGCTAGGACATTATTTACTGAGAGTGATTGGAAGATGAAATTGGGGAAGATAATTCACAGCCCTGGCACCAAAATCCACACCAAAGGAGCACAGATTTCCACAGCAAGGAAAGGGCTGTGGGATATCCTGTAACGTGGAACAACCGCCTTTTCACGTAGGTATTACACAAAGGGGAATAAGTGGCTGCTTCAGGGCAATAAGAGCAGTTCCTTACAGAGCAGTTCCTTACAGCATTTATCACATCCCAATGTAATGGGTGCAGGTTGCAGGCCCATATTAATAGAATCAACTAGGTTCAAAAACACCTATAAGATCATCAAGGTCATTAAGATATTCACTTTATATAGGTTTAGATAAGAGAAAGTGCATCCTATGGCATCCATCCCTATTCCTGGACACGAAGAGGCACCTGACAGGGCTCCCGCCAGCTGCTTCAGACCATGTCTGGATTTTCCATTCACAGGTCCATGGAAAGGCTGTTTCCAAACTAAAGGCCAGCCAAGATGGGCTGGGGAGTGCTTGTTTTCAAGTGTTTGAGTACCCGAAACGCTGCCTCCTTTTGACCTGCTGCTGTTATTTACATCAGCCCGAGACATGCACATGGAGCAAGCCATCATTCACAGCAGGAGACAATTTCTCCTGGTAGAAACATTTTAAGGACCCAATCCTACAAACCTCTCCCAGCCCAAACTCCATCAGTGCAGGTCCAAAACCAGCTGTAAACCCCAACCTGAGCTTGCTCCTCAGAGCCACAGCCCAAAATCTGAGCCGTTAACTCACTGAGCTCTGGAGTGGGTTTTGGCACTTGTGCTGTTTGCTCCAACACCCAAGTGCACTAATACACGAGTAGGTATTAGTCCAGAATGGGTTTCTATCTCCTGAACTCTTTAAGGGGAGATCAAGAACTGGTTTCTATTGAACCTGGGGAAGAAGTGGAAAAGAGGAAGAGAAGAGGATGTTGTCAGTGAACTGATGGGGATGCTTTTATCGTGAGAAAAGAGACGTTGTAATCCTAAAGCCACATTTGGTGGCTTGGTCAGCTCCTTGCTTTGTACATCCTGGCTGAAGAATTTAATCAGTTTCCTTTCAGAAGGGCTTTTGTTGTTACAAAAATGCTCTTCCTCTCAAAGCAAGGTACAGGACTGTTTGGTGGGTGGATTATTTTCATCATCCCCCCC
>JAOEHY010037538.1:14163-38163 GCA_025447955.1 Psilopsiagon aurifrons | reverse complement strand
GGGGGAGGGAGGAGGTGGACAAAGGGGTAGAGAGCAGGATGCTGAATATAGCCGAGCCCCGAAACACTCTGCACATTGAGAGGGAGGCTGAAAACCTGGAGGTGCTGGTGGAGCAGGGCTCCCTGCCTGCCCTGCCTACTCCTGCCTGCCCTGCCTGCCCGGCGCCGTGTCATGGAGCCGGGCGTGCACTAGAGGACAGCCGAGCTCCACGCAAGACCCGGCCCTGCCTGCCCGCACCCTGCCCTGCCCGGAGCACTACGAGCACCCTGCCCACGGGCACCCCGCAGCCCACAGCATCCGCTCAGCCCTCAGCATCCCCGCCAGCCTCAAGCACTCTTGCAGCCGTGCAGCCCAGAGAACCCCTGCCAGCCCCTAGCCTCCCAGGAAGCATCCCTACAACTTGGAGCATCCCCTCAGCCCCAAGCATCCCCTCAGGCTGGAGCATCCCTTACAGCCCTGAATGGCCCCAAGCAGCCCCTAGGCAAGGGGGATCTGAACCTGGAGGCTGATGAGCTTGGGGCAGTTTGCTAAAACTGCTGCTGAGCAAGTCACAGCAAAGGTGAAACTGGGGGGGGGGGGGGATTTGGTTTTTCCGTTTGTACTGGGATTTCGAGAACATTGTGCTTTATTTAAATCCAGACCCAGAGCTTTACTTGGGGGAAACAGTTGTGAAGATTCCCACTCACGGTTCTGCCCTAGAGCTGATGTGGTTGCATAGCAAATATGGGAATGTTTCCTTTCTCCTCAGTTTCAGGTCAGACGGGGTGGGGAGCTGCAGCAGGCCCTGCTGCCAGGAGCTGCTGCTTGCATTAGCATTAAGGAAGAAGAAAAGGACATGGGGAATCCTGGCCCTGGTGCTGTGGTGGGCATGTAGCCCACACTGGGGTCCCCCCAGCCAGCCCCTGATGAGCCTGTCCCTGGCTCGGACAGGGAGTTGGCTCTACCGCCCAGATCCCATCTAGAACCGGAAAGTGTTTCCTGATGTTTAACCTCCACTTCACCCTATGCTCCACATGGTCTGCGGGCAGCAGTGTCCTCCTGCACCAGTGCAAGCCATGAGCACATCCTCTTCCCCTACAGCTACAGGGGCCGGATTCACTGAACAGGCATCTCTTTCCATGGGCACTCAAGGCTGGGACATGCCTTCCTGTTCCCTCTCCACCTTGGGGCCTGTGGCCATCACACACCATGGCAGGATGAGTGTCCCCAGCCCTTACTGCCAACTGAGGTCCTCAGGGGGCTCAGGAGTTCCATGGGATCTGGGCAGCACATCCCTGCCAGCATCCATCATATCCAGTGCATTATCATGGGCTCAGGGCAGGGGCCACCTCACGGTGGGCAGGGCAGGGGGTCCAGTGTGCATGGAGGCTGCTCGAGTTGAGCAGAGCAGCTGTGTTTGGTTTCTATCTGCTGGAGGGAACAACAGGGGATTACGATGTTTTTTTGTAATTTCATTTTATGGTTTTGAGGCTTTCTGTGTCCTTCAGCAGCCAGAAACCGCCACGTAAACATCCTGCAGCTTCATCAAGAGGAGGGAGTCCTGCCTCCTGCTCTGCAGGGCTGCCCCTCTTGGCACCCATCCACCCAGCAGCACAGGAGGCTGCTGACATCCCCCCAGCTCAGTGTGGTCCCTGTAACCTGGCCAGTGAAGGGTGCACAGGTGACTTCATGGAAGGCATGAGGCACCAGGGCTGCAGCCTGCTGCCAATGCCAGCACCCAGACAAATGTCCTGCAAGAAATGGTTCTGCTCCCCTTGCAGATAGGGGCTCCAGGGAGTGGCCAGGCTTCTGGAGGGAGAGGAGATGGTGTTGGAGTGTTTTCAGGCAGCACCCCTTTGGGGGATGAGAGAGGGGGATGTCTTGGGGGCAGGTTGGGATGCTCTAGGGAAAGCTGTCGGGCTGTGTGGTGCCTGTGATGTCCCGAGGGAAGCAGAAGCACAGAAGGAGAGCACATGAGAGGCAGAGTGCAGGGGAGACTCAGAGAGACCAGAGCAGCACCTTGAGCTTGGAACTGCAGTGAAGCCATGGGGTTTGCTCCAAGCATTCCTAAGGCTTTCCTTTCCTGTTCTCCAAGCAGGGGCACTAGCACTCTGATGATGGGGCTGTGGCTATGTCGACCATCAGGGTGCTCCAGGTAGTATCCACAAGTCCTGTGATTTGAATCCTGGTGATCAGAGACTCCTGTTCAAGCCATTTCCCCCAGTCCTAGATAGGAGAGGGGTCTCTAATTCTGCATGGTCTGAGGGAGAGTTTGGAAGCCATTGGGAACACAAACCTCTCCCAAGCCTCATTGCACAGCTCTGACTCCCTCCATCCATCGAGGACAGCTCGGGTGCACAGGCCTGGTACCTCCTTGCAGCACTCTCCACACTCCCCACATCACCTCCTGCGTGCCCAGTGCCTGTTGCTCCTAGGGTGGGGGACATGGGGAACACAGGGACGTGGGGCAGGTGTCTGCAGCACTGGTGGCAAATGGCTCCGGAAGAACGCAGTCAATCACTTCATAAAGATTGCTGAACCCTCTTGCTGTGCCTGTGCAGGAGGCAAGGGAAAGGCCCTTAGCACACACCGCTGCCTCTGCCAAGGCTTAATCAGCAGGTTTGTTCCAAGTTGTGGCCAGCCTGATTAATCCAGGCTGTCTCTGCTGGGATGCTGATTTCAGAGCTTGCTGCTGTGAGCAAATTTCTGGCTATTATGCGCAGAAAATTGTTCAGGCTCTGGCTGAATTATCGGTGTCCAGGGAAACGGAGCAATACCTTGGTGGGACTGATGCTAATGGATTGCAGCGGTGCCTCTGTGGGTGTTGGAAGGGCTCAGGGGGCCTGGGACAAACCCTAGGGCTCCAAGGCACATCAGTGTCTGTGACAGACAAGACCCACTGCTGGCCCAGAGCATCATTGTCTCCAATGAAGAGGAGAGGAAGCATCTGACTTTGAAGGAAGCATTACCCTTACGACCCCAATGCTCGGGCCAACTGTTGACTCATCTAACATCATTCCCTTGGCCAAGGAGACTTAGAATTGTGTGGTCAGGCAATGCTGAAGCCCAGCTGCCTTTGCTCCCCACAGCCCAGGGAGGGACAGGGGCTGTGCGTGCTGCCCTGGGGCTGGGTGAGGACGGGGCTTTGCTGAATATGGTGTCTGCTGTTGAGGCCATGTCCCGCGAGTGGTGCTCTCTGGAACACCCACGGCAATGCCAGTGCTGGGGGAGGCACTGCAGCAGAGCATCCTCCATCCTTGGCAGGCAACCCATGGGAGCATCCTCAGGGGGCACCTGCGGGCAGCCCTGTGACTGGCCATGAGGCAAGGGCTGCGAGGAGCTGCCAGTGGGGCCATCCAGCAGCCGATGGGGCTGGGAGCCCAGGCAAGGCGCTTGGCGGCGGTGGCTTTGCTTTGTTTACTCTGCAACTTCGGCTATGGCTGGAGTTTGTTAAGGGGTCAGGCTGATTGGATTGTTCTCCTGTACTTTACAATTTCCTATGTGGTACTTTAACAGACGTCAGGGCGCCTACAGCTACAGAGAGGCACTTTTTGTTTTAGAAATGGAAGTAAATAAAGAAATAAATGCACCCGGGCACTGCCTCCCCACCCCACCCCGGCCACCTCACTCACTCACTCACTATCTCTCCGCAGCCCCTCACCGGCTTCCTCTGGCTTGAGGGAACCTTATTTAAACTAACCACAATATATTTTTAACGAGGACAGTTAATTAGCCCCGGCCCCAGCCTGCTGCGCATGGCTTCCTTGAAGTGGGGCCGGGGCACCCTGAGCAGCATGGCAGCTTGGCAGAGGCTCTTTCCTAGGTACAAACACCAGGATTCTGAAAATCACAAAGCGAGTGGCATTGAGCTCTTCCTAAGGAAGGGATTGACTGAGACTGGGCGGAGGAGCCCAGCAGGGATGAGGAGGATCCAGGCATGCTCTCACCTTTGCCACTGAATATTTAGTCCTGGATTGCTGCAACCTTGCAGGTGCCAGCCTCGTGCCGGGCCACAGCCATTGCTCCTGCTGCCCACTCTTCTCCCCAAGATGAAGCCATCACCGGGTCTGCGGCTCCAGCAGCAGCTCTGAATCAGGCTGAAGTGATGCGGATTTGATGGATGGACTTGTCAAGCCTAACAAAAGCCATCACTACTCTAGTCACACTGGTGCAAACTGCAGTGATGTGCAGGAGGGAGATGGATCCCAGGGGGCTGTGCACCCCACATCACCTCACCCACTGCCACCGCTTGGCTCTGCTGCTTTTTCCATTGAGGAAAATGCAGGGCTTGGCCCTGTCCTTGCCCCGTAACTGCTGGGCTGATGTGTCCCCATGGCATAGCGGGCACTCAGTGGCACCCCTGCATCCGCTGGCACCCTGCGGGTGCAGTCGCTGCTGGCACCGGCACTTGTTTTTGCACAAACAGTGGGGCTGGTGTGTTGATAAGATGCCAACGGTGCCTTTCTCTGGGCCTTTCCCTTCTCTCCCAGGCCCTGAGGGCAAACATTCCTGGCATATTTGTCATGTTCGGCTCAATACAGCATCCTTCAGAAAAGAAAAATCAAATAAAAGAAAATCCGGTTCTTCCACTGCTCCCTTTAGCGTTCTTTCACACTTGAGCTTTATAATTCCAGTTCTGAATAACACTTTTTATGGGGAGGCCTGAGAAGCTGCAGCCCTCACTCAGCCGGTGCAGGGGTGATGTTGGGGAGCCATGGCTGTTGTCCTGCTCTTGGCACCGCCAGGGACATGGCTGTTGCCCAGCTCTGAGCATGTGGAGGAGGGAGCTGGAGGCGCAGTGTGGAGCATGCAGGTGGCAGGGACACGGAAGGGTGGCACTGGGTGGCCTTAAACTAGACTTGGAGAGCTGGGACTGATAAATAGAAAGGGTTTCATGTGTGTGTTTTTATTGAGGTAGGCAAAAGGTGCCTGGATCCCAAGGGTGTCCTGTCACCTCTGGCGCTGAGCCTGCCACGCTGGGCTGAAGTGCTGGCCCTGGACCTGTCACCCAGGCAGTGTGGGATGGTCTCCAGCACAAACTCTCTCCTCTTCACCTTACCCCATTGCATTTTCACTTTTCCATCCAATTCGTCTTTCCGCCTCTCCTGCTGCCCTCCTTTTCATATGATAGGTTGGGTTGGAAAGGACCTTTGAGGGTCCCTGCAGGGAGCAGGGACATCTTCAACTGGATCAGGTTGTCCAAGAACCACATCCAGCCTTGCCTTAGTGGTATATCCACCACCTCTCCGGGCAACCTGCGCCAGTGTTTTACCACCTTCATTGTCAAATATTTCTTCCTCATGTCTAGCCTGAATCTCCCCTTTTACTTTTGTGCCCATTCTCCCACCAAAGCACTAAGCGCACATTCATCAGTGTTCATTTCCAAGGCTGGGGCTGTGGTGGCGGGTGAGCTTCCATCCCCAAGTCCTGTCACAAGTTGCCCTTTCTGGCCACCAGTGCCTGCAGCTCGCCCTGCCCTGCAGTGGGCACTCCCTGGTGCTGCCCGTGCCACAGCTTGCCGGGAGCTGCTCCCTTGCTTTCAAAGGACACCTGGGTACGGGGGCGAGCGGCACCCGGCTTCAGAGAGCTCTCAGAGCTTGGGAAAAAGCCTCGGAGGCTCTTCCCCAGCTGTTTGCCTCCATGTGGATTAGACCACGCCGCTGGCACACTGCCTCCCACCATGTTCAGTACCACCTCTGCAGTGGACACAGAGGCGCAAGCCTGGAGCTGCCAGGGGGTAGGCTGGGCTGGGAACCACAGCGTGTGTGTCTGGTTCCCCTCTCTATGCACGGGGGTCTGGGAGAGGGCAGTGGAGCAGCGGGAAGGGGCACGGGCAGAACCCCACTCCCCTCCAGCAGCCGGCTATGGTGCACTGCCGGGGGCCCGGCGATGCTCACTGCTTTCTCACTCCTTCCCTCGTCCACCCAAGGAAAGGGGTGTTTTTGGAGGAGAATGAAAGGAAAGGCAGGGAATGCTCGCTGTGCTAATTCTGTCAGGGAGCCAAGAAATATGAAGCGTCCTTTCGGGTTTTTTTTGAGCAATTATGCTCCATGATTTGGCTTTTTGTATCTCTGTGCATGTAAAACTAGTCATTATATTCTCCCTTATCTGTGGAGAGCATGCTGCCTCCTCTCTGTGCTGCCCTGAGCTCCCATCTCTCTCCTCTCACTGGTCTCCTGGGCAGCACCAGCTCCATGGCACTGGGCATCAGACCCCCTGACATTGCTGTGTAGCAAGTCAGGAAGATGCAGGGCACCACTAAAATAGGTCCTGACCAAGGGCATTTGCTCATTGCAGTTTCTAACTTGAGTGCTGTGGCTCTTTCCCCGTTGCCATCACCTGCAGCAGCCCCAGCAGCTCCCTGGAAGGGGTCACCCTTGTCCCAGCTGTAGCCCAATCTAACCCATTGTGTAACTTAGAGCAGCCCTTGGGCTGGTCCATCCTGCACCAGCTGCCTGTAGCTCCACCAGCCTTTCCTCAAAACGCCTGCTGCTGTGCTCATCCCAGCTGAAGAGCAAACAAAGGTGCCCCTAAAACTGCTCCACACATGGAAATGGTGCAGGGGGCTCTGCCACCACCAGCCCCAGTGCAGTACAGAGCAAGGGGAGTGTGGCCACCTGCCCCATCCTCGGCCCTAGATACCCCAGCCACTCTCTGCCCTTTCTGCTCTGAAGGGAATTTACCCCACCCCAGCTTTTATGACTGTTTAAACATATGAAGCTGCCACGGGCTCTACCCGCCTGAGCCCAGCACCGTGCAGAGGAGCAGTGGCATGTTCTGCTTTGCTATCTTGCCTCCTAAGGCTTTGTTTGATGGGAGATACTCCCAGCTGCCCCACACGTGATTTCCCACAGATGATTTCCCCCGTAATTCTTGTCTCCCACTTCCTCCTTCTTTTAACTTCTTATCTGCCCTTATCAGTCTGTATCAGAGCTCTGCTGGCAGCTCTGGCTGTTTGCCCCAGGGAAGTACAGAGGGATGAGGTGGTGGACAGCAAAGGGCAGCAGCCACTCTTGGCTTCTCATCCAGCAGCTCCACCTTTGGGTTACACTCTAGAGCCCAGTGATAATGCAGGCCCTGTAGTGGACTTCATCCACTACGGTGAGATGCTTCTGAGACAGGGAGTCTGTCATGCTGTGGGACCACTGGCATCCTTCTGTGGCTGAATCCCACCCGGGGAGCTGCAGGGGCACGGATTCATGCTCCATGTGCTGCACTAGATCCCACCACTCACCTTTCCAAAAGGGCTTGAGAAGTCAGGTTGGGGCTGGCAAGGGCTCTTCAATGTCTTGTGAGCACCCCCCTCCTTTGGCCACCCCACGCTTGTCTCTGCATCAGAGAGGCTACTTCTGCAGCCCCTACCTGAACCGAGGGCTCCCTGAGACACTGCTTATCTCACTGCAGGGCCGGCTGGTTTTATGAGGGGCTTTTCTTTAAGACACAGAGGAAATCTGTTGCTTATAAATGCAGAGCCCCATGTGCTGAATGGACAGTGGGCGCTGCAGGCAGCCGCCCTGGCTGGCAGCACAAGTATGGGGGCCTCTCCGCAATGCGTACAATGTGTCATTGGAAATAGCTGCCTGGGTTTGCTGCCTAAAGGGTCTGAGCCATGTCCCTGCCTCTATCTTCCCCCACATCTCTCCTTCTCTCATGGAAGGGGTTCAACACCTCTGTATGCACAGATTGAGGCAGCAAGAAGGCTGGAGCACTCCATGCATCCTGATGCAGAGTTCAGCTGCTGGGTTTTGGCTGGGGAAGCCACAGGAGGATAAATAAGGCTGTGGTCCTCAGGCCGCCTGCACACCCCTCTCCGGAGAGCATCCCAGGACCCCATCCTGCATCCGACCTCCAGCTGCAGCTGTCTCCGGTTTGCAGAGGGTCCAGTAAACACTGCCGACTGTCCATAAACAGGCTGGGGCTAAACAGGACGTGAACCACCGCATCCGTCCATGCACTGCGCCAGGACCGTGCTGCTGGTGCAAGGACATGGCTCTTCCCAGCGGGAACAGGGGAATGGGCTGGGTGCCACTAGTGCTGGGGGTGCGAGGCCCCGCTGGGTCACAGCACTGAGCTCCTGCAGTCCTGCACCTTCCAAGTGCCCCCGGCAAACGGGATGTGCAGATGCTCCATGTTCACATGTCATGGGTTGTCTCTGCTTTCTTGTGAGTGCAAAGGAAGACTGAAAAGAAGCAGCATCTGCAAAAGCCGCTGGTGAAAAACAAGAAACCTGTGACTTGAACTTGATCTTCATATCTGTCTGAAGGTGCTTTGTAGGGGCTTGGAGCAAGTGATCCAGTACAAGTGCTGATGGGAGCTGCTGTGATTCTGGGAGGACTCAGTAGTGTTTGTGCCTCAGCTTTTGTCCTAAAGCCAGCAAGCAGCTGGCTGAGCATTGGCAGATGAGCTCAATGACCTGCTCTCAGGCTACCTGGGGGAAGAAGAGAAACCCGTTTCATATTGTGATGTCTGTGAAGAGCAGAAGCTCCTGCCCAAGGCAATGCCAGGCTCATGCGAAGTGTGGACAAAAATTATCTGGCTTGTTTATGAGCTTTACTTTTGGATGAGGACATGAGCAGAGCTTGGGTTTCCAAGTCACAGAAGGGAGACAGCAGCACCAGTGGGTGCAGGGGGTGCTGCTGGGGCAGGGCTGCACCCCCCCACATCTGCACAAGGCAACTTCTTCTCTTATCAGGAATGACCTGACAAAAACCCAAGTGCCAGCAAAGTGCTTCAGCTCAAATAAATGAGCTGACAGCAATATGAGACCTGGGTCTCCTGGCTGAGGGCAGTGGGGGGACAAGCTGGCCGCTTGTTCCTCGGGAACATCTTTACCTAAGAGCTTTAATGGCAAACACAAATGTGTGTGACAAGGTGTAAGCCAAGGAGCCTGTGCCAGGTCTTGCTACCTACTTAATACCTGGGGCTTGTTCAATTGTGACGACTCCCTCCTGGGTAATGAGCATTTTTGGCACTCTGCTATAGTGATTTTAGTGCCCAGGGAGGCCGGTTCCTGGCTGGCCTCAGAAAGCAGAGCTGGGGCTGCTTGTGTTATTCCAAGGATGTCTTCCCCTGTACCGAGCCCCAGGGACCTGCAGAATATCCTGATGTCTTTCTCTTTTGTGTGTTGTGTTCATTTCTCTCTCTGTTTTTTTGTTTGTTTTTTTTTTTTTTTACTTTCTCTGATGTAAGCGGAAATGAATCTGTGGCTTTGGAAGCGGGGGAAACCGCCCTTCCCTTGCTGCTTCAGCACCGGGCTCAGGGCTCAGACAAAGGGCAGATCTGTCCCTCCTCACCCCCTCTGGAGCCTGAGGCTGAAGAAAAGGTCTGTGCTGAGAGCAGAAAGGGGGGTTTGGCCCTACCCTTTGGTCTGTGCGAGGGGCTCCATCTGGAAGCACTAAGGATGGAAGGGAAACTGAGTTTCTAATATTGTGTTTGGCTGCAATCTTGTTGTAGTGACTGCTGTTAATGCAAATCCCGTGTTGATTTTCTCCAGCTCACTTAACTCGGTCGCAAGGCAAAAAGCAGGATTTGTGTCCAGCTGGAGCCAGGAGCTAGGGCTGTGGATGATGATGAGGAGGAGGACGGGGCCAGTCAGGCAGGGGTGAAGGTATTGGGGCATCAAAGCTGTCACCAGCTTCACCCATGTGCTACCCCAGGGTTTCCTGATCCCTCTGGTGTACTGGCTGGGATCAGGAGGTGATATTCCTAAAAGTTCTGGCAGTTGCTGTGTCCAGAGGGATTAATACCCCGGTTGTGCCATGAGAAATAGATGGCAGAGCCTGAAATAGATGGCTCAGCCTGAGCTGCAGGCTGCACCGAGGAAGGGTTTCTGAGTGTATCCCACCCAGCAGGCACCCACTCTCTTCAGAGGGTTCTGCTTTATTTATTGCTGTTAGAAGATGTTTTTCCGTGCAGGCTTAGGTAGAAATATGGAATGGTCAATGACTCCTGAAGAGAAGCTTTAAGAATGAGCATGGGCAGCTTGCCATGAGCACTGGCAGAATTGAGAAGGAATCAGCTTTTCCAAAAGCAATCCATGGCTTAGTCACCTGTTGATTAATACCATAGCTCCACAAGGTAATAGCTGCTCCAGATACTCTCCTCTAATTCCTTGGCAGAGGTGGGCAGAGCCAATGCCACGGACAGCTTGACCCAGAGGAACGTTTCCCACTGGCCAGGATTGTGCTGCTGATAACTTGGAGATGCTTTTGGATGGGAGGAGGCTGGGTGCGACCGAGGAGCACGCTGAGGAGGGCACACATGGCAGCCCCAAGGTCACTTCACACCTCAGACCGAACTCTGGAGAGCTTCAACCAGGAATGAGAAAAATTCATGTGACGTGGGGAGTGAGCACTGACACCTCTCTTCAGCCATGGTCTGGAGCTGCTGATTGTGGGTGAGGGCTTTCCTTGCTCTCAAAGGGACCCAAAGCCCTGTGTGGCTGCCCCACATCCTCCCCTCCCTGCACTGAGGGAAGGGGCAGGGTCAGCAGGTGACAATTTGAGCAAAAACTGATTTCATTCCAGGTTCTTGAAGTCATTTTGCTTTGGTAATGTGCTAATTCCTGGGCCCAGAGAATAATTGATTCCAGATCCTAGAGCCTTTTTGCAGGGGGGCAATGGCTCTCCACAGCCCTTCCCACCTCTAGGGCGAGCGGCAAGGGGGAACCTGCAGCTAAGATAGGACCACAGTGGGATGATGGCAGCAGGGGGGGCATCAGCTCCCTGTGCCACTGCAGTGCTTGGTCCTGCAGAGCCAGAGTGGCCGTGGGGGAAGGGGTGCACCCCCTGCTCATCCTGCACATCCTCCTTGGCTGCTGCACGTGTCCACTGCCGCAGGGGACATCTGCTCATGCTCTTCTCTTCCCCCCAGCTCTCCGGGCTAGAGGTGCAGCCTCAATCTGTATGAGAGTTCAGGAAGTCAAAGACTTTTTTCCAATGGTTCTAACCCTGATTGCATCAGGGCAAGAGATTGCATTATCCGCTGCGTCTGACCCCAGCTCATTCCTCAGCTGAGATGTTCCCATCCCAGTTGGATCCATTCACCCCTCACAGCATGCTGGGGTGCTGCCTTAGGATCTGCCCTCCTGCACACCCCTAGCCAGAGCATCTGCAATGTATGTGTGCCGGAAAGCCCCTCCCAGGGCCCCTGCCAATGGATCAGTGTTGGGGGGTGGATGTCCAACAGCACCTGAAGCCCAGCTCTGCCCCCCCCGCAGGGCTGCAGAGCAGGTAGAAGTGCACATGGGTGCTCATCCCACAGCACCAACAGTGGCTCCTGTGCTGTGATCCAGGAGTGCTGGAGATGGTGGGTAGGGGGGAAAGACTGTGGGGTCCCTGCAGCACTCAGAGCCCGAGGGGAGCCTCTGTGCAGCCAGGAGCTTTTCTGGTGAAGATTGCATTTGAGCAGAGCCAGCTTACGTTGGGTTTTTTTTTCCCCTCTAATAAAAAACTAATAAAGGAGAAAATGAAAAAATAATTTTGAGGAATTCGGCTGTGTCTGCCCGGCTTCCTTTGTCCGATCCGCAGGGGTGCGGATGTGCCGGAGTGTGAGATGCAGGTCATTGTGTCGTGGGTGCTGCAGTGCCAGGCATTGCATTCCCTTCCCCTTTCCATTTCCCCTTTTCTCTTACCCTTTCCCCCTGCCTTGGCCCTCCTTCCTGCAGAGGGACAGGGTCAGCACATGGTGCTGTGCCAGAGCCCAGCACCACAGGGTCCCTCTTCCTTGGCTATGCCAAGGCCCTCTTCCTTGGCTATGGTACCTCCTGCCCACGCTGTCTGCTCTCGCTGCGGCCACTAACACCCCTTTGCAGGAGATGAACCTCCCTTGTGCCTCCCTTGTTATTGTTTTGGGCTTTGTCTCTCTAAGAAAACTGCCCAGTGTAAGTCTCTGCAAAGGGCCCATCCTGCATTATTTATGCTCGCAGCGGGACACTTTGCGCTCTTTTATCCTGCCTCTTTAATACGAAACAGAGGTTTTTTTGGCTTAAAAATGTCTGCTGTGTTCCCGCTCCTTCCCCCTCCCAGCCCCGCTCCTTGGAAGTTCAGATAAGGGGAAGATTTATACCAGCAAGGAGGGAGGCAGTGAGCAGGGGGTTAAGAGCAAGTCGCTTTTGGGGGTTCTTTGAAGATAAATTTAACTTGTTCTTATCTGGACTTCATGCACTCAAGAAAATGTTAATGCTGGGGAGGCTGGCTGCGGCTGGGGACTGTGGGGGCTGGTTTTAATCTTTAGCCTGTTCCATTTTGGGTTCATTATAGCGACATTCATCACTCTGGCCAGGTAAATAACTCGGGTCTTCACTATTGCCCAGTGCAGCAGTGGGAGGGCTTGGGGATGCTGGCAGATAAACAAGGGCTCCCCAGCCCCGGGTGGATAGTGGGGTGGTGCTGGAGAAGCAGTAAACCCTTGCAGGATGTGCTTCCATTTCACATCTCTCATCTATTAGGAAGTGCCAGGCAGGAATGGGGTTCAGGGTGTCCCAGCCCGCAGGCACTAATCACACACACAGCCCATGTGCACTGACAGCAGCTGGGAGTGTGGCCCCAGCCCGCGGCTGGGGCTAATGAGCACCGGGGCTAATTAGTGACCCATGTGAGTGTGGCGCCAGGGGTTATTAAGGTGCTGGCAGCCCGGGGGGATCCCATCAGCAGGAGGGGGCTGTTACTGTCCATGGTTTGCCAGGAGCAAGCCATGAGCCTGCCTCGGTGTGCAGGGTGTCTGCAAGGACCTTGGGGCTTCTTCTGGTGCAGAAGTGACCCAAAGACCTTCAAGGCTTTGCTGCTTGACCTGAGCATCCGCAAGTGATACCCTGGGCAATACCCTGGGTGATACCCTGGGCAAGTTGTGCTCACCACTCTGGGCAGAGGCTGCAAATGCATTTTTATGTTTGTTTGTTTTCCCTCAGTTTCTTGTGGTAGGAAATTTCTGGCTAGAAGGTTTGAAGGTGTTAGCAAAGGAGGAACATGTGTGAGCAGGGAAGGGACAAGGAAAAGAAGACAAATGTATGCATGTCGGAAGTATTTACCTCCTTGTTGCCTGGCCTCTAGAACAGGGCAAACAGGCGTTTACTTTTCCTCTGTTCCCACAGGTGGCATGCCTTCAACCAGGAGCCTGCTGGGCACCCAGGGACCACCCTGAGCCCAGCACTGCGGGGTCCCAGCAGCACCCTCCAGCATGGCGGTGCCTCGGGTAGCCACGTGTCACTGCAAAGGCCACTTCCCCCAGATCAGAGGGATGGTTTGGTGCCTGACCCGTGACCCCGGTGTCAGCAGGTATTAATGATCCCCTCATGCCTGGCAGGCAGGAATTCACTGCTTCTGGGGAGGAAACGAGCATCCCTGCGATGGGCACCCACAGCTCCCGGACCCTCCTAGCCAAGGGCTGGCTCCTATCTCTGATCTCATCACTAATTTATATCCTCTGACTTTGGCTGCCACGGCTGCTTTAATTCACTGGAGGAAGAAGGGCAGGTACCTTCAGCCTGGCCATATATCTGCCTGGGGTTATCTAGGAATTCAGCCCTGCTATCGCGGCCTTATAAAGGGCTGAGCATTGTGGTGGCCATGCCCTCTCCTGCCAGGGTCCTTTGCATCACCCTGATGCGCTCCAGGCCTCCCCAGGGTCACTGGCTGTTAAGCCAGCACAGGGATGTGGGGCACAGCTTTTGGGGTGGGAGAATGTGCATCTGCATGGGGAACACAGGGAGGTAAAGGGTCCCAGGGCTGGGCAAGGGTCCTGCTGGTTTTGCTTCCCATCTGGGGTTTTATATAGTGTCTTCATTGCCTCTGTGGCACAAGGGCTATTTAATGATGCTCCAATCAGCAACAAATTGTTAAAACCAGCCACAAGCGTTTGAAACCTAATTAGAAAGGAAAAATGATGAAAAGAAAAGCTGGAGTAGAAAGGGATGAAATAAATGACTTTCCTAAGACCATACCAGCAGGTCTAGGGGGTGAATTGGTATCTTATCCACAGAGCAATGGTGTTTTCCATGTGCTTTGTGCTCTCTCTGTGCAGTGGGCTGGGTGGAAAACACATAGGAAACCATTTCCTCTCCTTTTCACTCCCCCTCAAAGGTAAATGTCTCGCAGAGCAGAAGCGATTCATCAGGCTGAGGACATGTATTTATGTTTCAATCAACTGGAAATGAGTAAGTACCTGGGTAACAGGAGTGGGTATTTTGCATCTGGCTGTTGAAAGGTCGGGGACCCTGGGGGTCTCTTTGCTTCTCTTGATATATTGAGCCTGCGTGTTCAGGTGCTGTCCAGTGTCAGCCACTCTCCACCTGGGAAGGGGATGAGGGCACCTCCCTGGAGCTGGTGCCTGCTCACTGGAGCATCGACTCGGGTGGGTGTGTGAAGGGAGAGCGAAGATGTCCCACTGCTCTTGTTCCCAACTCCCCCTCACTGAGGCAGCATCTGTTCCGAGGAGTTGAATCCCTGGAGAGGCAGCAAAAACCCCATGCCCCCGCACCTGACGTGCTCACCAGTGACCCTGTTTTCCAGTTGCTTCGCTGCAGCACTGGAGGCTGATGCCCTGCCTAAGCCCCACTGCCTGCATGGGCTGGGAGCCCTGATGGGGGCTGTGGGTCATTGCTCCACGGCACTGAGGCCGGGATCCACTGCAGGACCCCTCTCCTACTCATCACCACCCTTCAAACATAGCCCCATGCTCTAACCTGGACCATCTCAGCAAGAATTAATGCCCCAGGCAGGATCTCGGCAGCAGCTTTTGGTGGTGTTGGCAGTACTAGGGCAGAGTAAAGGCAGGGCTGCGATGGCCATACCACTTTGGGAAAGGCAGAGTCCTTCAGTGCCAGTGGGGAGGACATGGGAAGCCTGAGTGGGGGTGAAGAGTGGCAAGCATGGCCCTGGAACTCTGCTGGCAGAGAAGGGAAGTGAGTGGCAAGGGGAAATGCAGAGGGCAGGGGCCTATGGGGATGTGAATTTAAAAGGCTTCTTTCAGCATTGCAGAACCTAGCTTGCCTGAAAGCAAAAGAAAGGAGCAGAAAGTATGGCAGGTCAGTTGTAAGATGTGGTTTAGGGAGGATACAGTAAGACTGAAGCAAAGGTAGGGAACAAAGTCCTCCAGCGTATCAGAGGGAGAAGGGCTGCAAGGGAATTTGTGCGTCTGTGAGAAATCCACAGGCAACAAAAGGAAAATGAAGGAGGGAAAATGCTGCAGAGGAGAGGGGGGAATTTCTCTGCATCAGAATGAATGTGTGTGCACCAGCGACACCAGCCCAGCCACGGGCAGGGGCAAAGGAGTAGCTGCTGGGTCGGACTCCCGACATCACCAGCACATCAGAGAACACCAAGGACAGGCAGCTTCCTCCAAGACTCCAGAGGGCTGAAGCAGCTCAGCTGCAGACTAAATACATCGGGCTGGGACCTGGCCAGGGAACAGAATTTGCTATTAAAACTGCCGATTCATCAACTTCATCATGAGTGGATCAGCACTGTTTTCTTTCTCACTACAAAAAGAGAGAAAAGCTCTCCAAATTACTCAATGTTATGTTCTGTTTCAAAACTCCTGAAGTTAATGATAGGAAAATATATTTAAAAATAAATGGCCATTGTGACTGAAACAAAAGCTTGTGAAAACATGGGGGGGGGTGCATGTTTTGAGTGTCCTGAGCTCTTCTTCACAATTGTTTTCCTTTCCCTTGCTCCTTTTGGGTTGTTTTTTGAGATGTGATGTCCTCACTGCCCAGCTTCGGCTGGATTTGGGTGGAGCTGGCAAATTTGCCTGCACCTCTTGACTAATTTCAAGCCAACACCAAAGCTGCTCTGCTCCCATGGCTTTTCAGAGAGGGATTACAAAGCATTTGAGGCGTTACTAGGTGCTAAAGTTATAATGAATAATGTTTTAATTAAGCTTGTGGTCCCTAAATATTACCTCAGTGAAAGATTGGAGACAAGGCTGCAGAGGAAATCTCTCTCATACAAAGAGCGAGGCTGTGTGAAGGCAGTAATGGGTCTAGCAGAAGTTTTCTCTGTTGGATATAAAGTGAGAAAAGATGCCTTAATTGCTAATCCAGAGAAATTTGGAGCAACAGCAGAAATGTCCCTTCCCCGGCATGAAGCAGATCTGCAGAGGGTTCTCAGAAAGATTAATCATGGGGCAAATTAATTATAAATATGTAGGTGAACCCAAAGACTTGAGGCGCTTCGCAAGGCTCCTCTGGAAAAGGGTTTTTTAGCAGAGAAGAAGCTGAAAGAGGTGTTTGAGAAGCTCTGAGCAGTGATTGTTCCTGGAGAGCACACTGGTGGCTGCACAGGGCTGAACTGAAGGAAGGGCAATGGTGGCATCTCCCAGCACCCATGGCAGAGCTGTTAAGGCACAGGGACCATGCTGCTCGGAAGGGAAAAGCTGTGCTGCAGCTCTCCATCAGGGGCTTGTGGCAGCAGGGCTTGGGACCTGGGCAGAGGCAGATGCACAGCTGGCTGTGCCTGCTCAGAAGACCACAGGGTGACGGCAGGGCTGTGAAACATCTCATACAGCAAGACAGAAGTGCCTTGCCTCTGCTGTTCCCTGCCAGGGAGAGCACAGCATGTCAGGACCCAGAATAACGTGAGAGCAGCATGCATCCCAGCATGGGCACATTGGTTGGGTGCAGCACCTGCCTCTGCTGGGGTGCTGGGGAAGGAGGCTGTGCCTGGGGGGAAGGCAGCAGGGAAGCTCTGGTGGGGAGCCTGCTGGAGCACAGGGCCATGAGCAACCCATCCCTTCGGTGGGAAATCAGCCTCTCTGGGGAGCTGACAGGGCAGCCATGGGTGCCTGGCAGCACTTGCAGCCTGGGCTTGCAGAATGGTGGCCCCCAAGTGCCGCGAGCCTGTAGCAGGGTACCAGGGTGGTGATGCTGCAGGCAGGATCCTGGCTCACTGACCTGCTCACTCCACAGCAATGACCAGACACCGAAGCAGAGCTGGGCTGGGGTCTTGCTTTCCCATCTTTGCAGTGCTGCCAGCAGGGGGGACAGGGAAGACCCCAGTGCCCTGAACCGTGTCTGTAAGCACTTGCACAGCCCAGGCTGGGAGGATGCTCAGGGCTGGGGAAGGAAGGGGTAATAACCGGAGCAGCATATGTGGTGGAGATGCACGATTTACCGCAGCCGTCCTTCCTGAGCCACTGCTGACAGGGTCCTGACCCACAGGGGAAGATGTGCACAGCAGGCACCTGATGTCGGGGTGATCCATATGGCTGTAAAGACAATTAAGCTGCCCTGCACGAATGTGCGTACTCAGTGAGAGGGGAAGTGATCAGTGCATCCATGCTCTGGCCCCAGGAACCCATGCAGGGCTCAGATCGGGCTGGGTTTATGCCAGTGCAGAGCTGCGAGGCATTTGCACAGCCAGACTTTGCTCCTGAACTGGATGGATGCAGCTGAATGGGTGCAGCCCCTCCTGTCCTGCAGCTCCTGGTGCCCTGGAAAATTGTGCCTTGCTCAGGCAGTTATGCTGACCCTGTCCCAGCTGACTGGGATGCTGCCACAGTCCTCGTACTGCCTGACACGCAAAGCATGAAGACAGTATCCAGCCCCCCCAGGGCAGCTGCTGAGCTTTGTGGGTTCATACTTGTTTGGCATAAGCCCAATGAGATTGCCTGGTGCTGAGCTGTGACTTGGGCAGCACCTTGTCATGGGAAGAGCACCAGAAACCACCTCCATGAGCTGTGTAAATAGCAAGGGCATCCTGCAGTCCCGAGCCATAGGCATGTGGCAACAGGCACTTTCTCTGCCCTGTCAGGGGTCCCAGCCACTTTCTCAGCTGTTGCAATTGAGCAAAGCAGCTTGTTTCATGGGCTCAGTGGTTTCGATGCTGAGATGCTGCTCCCAGGAGTAGCTCACAGGGTGTGCCAGAGCTCTTTGTATAAGGGCACAGCTGGAGACTGTCCCCACGGCGTGTCCAGGAGAGGACCTGATTGAAGGTGGCATGCCCCTGCACTGAAGTGCCTCTGGGTGCAGACAGCCCCGGCAGCATCATGCTGAGAGCTGCCCTCATGCACTGACCCAGGGAGGCTGAGAGCCGGAGCTGGGAGGAGCAGGTAAAAGTCTTGATCAAAGATATATCACCCTTGTAAACCCATCTGAGGCCACCCCATGGCTCCCCTTCCCACGGAGCATCTGCTGGGTAATGTCTTTCAGGTGTCCCACAAGTGCATCTTGGGGAGAGGTTCAAAGGGAGAGGTTCAAAGGGCTCCACGTGCAAGCCCAGGGGTGCGGCAGGGCAGGACAGTGGGAGCTGGTAGCATCTGGATGGGAAAAAGGGTGATGTTAAACAAGTCCATCCCCTGGGACTGCCACACACAGTCCTTCCCACCCTCTCCCACACAGAGGCTGATGCTGAAACCCCTTTTTTGTCAGCCCTGACGTGGAGGAGTTTGGGTGGAGAAAGAGAAAATGAAAAAAATTTGGATTTTGGGAGGAGTTTTTGGTTTTTCCCTGTTTCATGCCAAGAAACGACTTCTCATACCCCATCCCTCCCCCCAGTTTTGATGAAAGACTCTGAAAACATGCTGCTCGCCCTCTTTCTTACGTGTATCAGAGGTGTTGGCCGTTTTATGACCAGTCCCACCCCCCCATTTTACCTCACCCCTTTTATTCGACTGAGTGAGTCACGGGGGCCCACGGAAGCCCTGCCAGAGCCAAGGCGGAAACAGTGCAATGGCGTTATCATCACTTAATGAGTTACCCCAGGTCTGCAGGGTTGCAGCGAGCCCATGCGCTGGCAGAGACATGAGCTACAGGAGGAGATGAAAGAGATTTCATCACCCAGGGTGCAAGAGAACATGTTTCCCCCCATGTCCACTCCAATCGCAAGAGCTCAGATGCTGCGACTGCGTTGGCCTGGGGTAAAACACAAGGAAAGAGCCCACAGGCATACCCAGTGCTGACAAGGGCATGACATGGGTAACTGGGATGGACCCAGGGTGCTTCTGGCTGCAGCCGATCCCATGTGGCTGGCACAGACTTTGGCTGCCCCAGCATCCCGGGGCAATGGGGCTGATCTCAGAGCAAACACCTGCAGGGCTTGGCAAAGGGAAAACAACAAAGTGCGGGTTGGAGGGAGAGGGGCTCGGCCTCCTTATCTCCCGCAACTGTTTGCTCCAAGATTAAGTCAGAGCCTGCAAGATGCAAAAGTCCAAGGAAAGCCATTCTGAGGAAGCCAGGTTGGGATGATCAGGGGCCTCTCACCCTTCCCACTGTGGGATTACTGAGCACCTCCACTGTGGGCTGGTGTTTAAAGTCCAGGCATATTGCTGGCATGATTTACGACTCATTATTCTTTGGTGCAAGAGTTGGTTAATGAGCAATGAGGGGTTGGGCAGGGTGCAGGGGGTGTGAGGAGGGGGCAGGATGGGTGCACCCATGGGAAAAGGGCTTATCTCCCCCAAGCAAATCCTGGCAGATGCCTGGATAGGGGTAGGGCCATCCCAAGCTGCCACCCCAAGCCCAGGGCCTGGGAACTGGCACAGCAGTGGTCCCCAGACATGGCCAAAACCAGCTAGGTTATGGCAAAGCCTGGGTGAGAACTAGCTCTGCATAGGTGCTTGTTTCCAACCAGGCAGCAGTTTGTGCCTGGTGAGGGGCTCTTGCTCCACAGCTGGGTGCTGGGGAGTGAGGATGTGATGAAGGTGCTCTCTGCATCCCCAGCCATGGAGCTTACCCACTGCAGGCTGCCGGGAATGCCTGTGACCTGCCCTTCCCTACTCGGGCACAGTGCAGCATAAACATTAACAGATATAAACCCATAACCAAAACCCTGCTGAAACTAAAGCACTGCTGGGGGAGGGAGGGGAGAGCGAAGGTGAGTGGTGTTAGTCTCCTGACAATGCCTTGGGAAGGTGCTGGAGGGAAGGGTTGTGCCTGCACACCATTCCCAGTGCCTCAGGGGTACTCACCTTGCTTCATGGCTGGAGCACCCCAAAGCCCTGCCAAACCCCAGGGCAGGAGAGGGGCCAGGCAGCCCCTGCCAGACCCCCAGCCCTCTTGCAGGTCTGCCTAAGGGAATATAGGTCTCCCCACTACCCTGTGGGTTTGTCTAAATCATCACTGAAGCTTTGATTCATGCCTTCCAGCCTGCTGGAGGCAGCCCCAGATCTGTCCCAGCAGGGTGGCGAGGTGGGGCCAGTCTCCACAGGCACTCAGGCAGATGGTTTCTGCTTGCTTGAGGCAGAGACAACCATAAATCACTGCCTGAGGAGAGATCTGCAGCCTGGAGCACTCTGCGAAGGCTGGGCCTCCACAATGTGCTGCCCACAGGTCATCGGCTGCGGGCAAAGGGCACTGCCCAGTGTCTTTATGTTTGCTCTGGGAAGTGGCTCTGCAATAACCACTCCTGCCCAGCACGCACCATGTGTGCCTCAGCACACCCCAGCATCCCACCCACCAGGGAAATGAGCAGCATAGCCGTGTACACAGCACAGAAGCCATAACAGCCCCACATCTCCCATCCTGTTCATGGCAGTTGCACAAGTTGGCTGACACTCATGCTGGGACATGCTTCCAGCATGGATGTAGATGCTGCGGGCAGCCCTGCTCTCCCTGTCACAGGAACCATGCAGCAGCCAGGGGATAGCTTCCCTCCTGCATGGGATGCTCTCCTGCCTATGAGGTGGGGCCCATGGGGAGCAATGTGTTTGTGAAGAGGCTGAGCAGCACTCCCATCTTTCCCTTGGAACTGCAGTTTCATTAAAGTGGCATTCAGGTAAAGGTCAGCTCAGAGCTCCTGGCTCGGGCTCCTTGTGAGCTGTCCCTGCAAAGGGACAGAGCGTCACTGTGAGGGTGCTCAGCCCATCTCCTGCCTACCCTGTGAGCCAGTGCTCAGGTGGGACAGGCAGGGCAGCTCTCTGTTCCATTGCCAGGGCTGGAGGCTCGGCTGCAACACGGCTCTGGAGCGCTCAGCAGCAGGGACAGGGCTGGAAACGAGTCACTATGGGCGTCTACAGCCCCACCACAGAGACAAGTTACCTGTGTTATAGGGCTGAGGTCTATCTAGAGGCAAGGATAGAAAGGAGATTTTCACCCCAAGGGCAGCAAGAAGTTGAGGGCTCCAGGGTGGGCTTAAATAGAGCTGCAGGCAGGCATGTTGAGGCTGCTCAGGGCTTGACAGTACCCCAGGGCTCTGACAAGGGCTTAACTTAACTCTGTGTCTCCCTTCTGCATCCCCAGCCCTGCCGTAAGGACCAAAAGCCCACCTGAGCCACCAGAGTGACAATGGTGACACCAGAGCTGCATCCATCCACCCATTCACACTTGTTTCTGCAGGCAGCAAGTGAGTGGTTCTGGAAGGGGCAGTGCCTGGCGAAGCCCATATCCTGTGGTCCAAGAGAGCTGGAGAACACAGCCAGCTCTGCCTCTCCAAATCCCTTCTGTTTTCTCTGTCATACAGATGTAGGAAAATGAGAAATAAGTGTCAGAAGAGGGATGGAAGGTCCAAACCTAATTTAAGTCAGTGCATTAGGCCAGGGGCCTATTTAGCCTGGAGAGTGTCGGCTGAAACCAGCTCTCTCAGGGAAGGCACTTGGTATGAGATGTCAGGAAGAGCTACCATTCCTGAGACCTGGGTACAATATGCTGTAATTGATACCTGCAAGGAATTAGGAAGGATTTGAAGACAAAATGGCCTTAGATTAGGTTAAACAGCAACATGATCTCAGCTTTGTTCGGAATCTGCTTTCCTAAATGGCTGGGTGTTTCCCCACAGCAGTGGGGCTGGGTGGCCACCAGCGACTGTTCCCCTGTGGCCCCTCATGCAGGCAGCATTGGGACCGCTCACCACCCTGGGAGCCCTCCCTAATCCTGCACCCACCGCTCAAGGCATCACTCACAGTGTCAGGGCTCTGGGAAGGGCTCAGGTCTCATCATGCGGATGCTTCAGCCCTGCTTAGTCCCCCGTCTTAAGCCCCCTCTGAAAGGGGATGGAGGAATCCTCTCTTCCTCCCCAGGGATCGGATATCAGGGGAATTAAGCAAGAAATAGGATCCAAATCCTCCAGTTCCTCTCTAAGCTGCCTCTTGCACAAGAAGGTGCCTCCAGGTCAGTCCATGGGTGCAGTGCCACTGCCTGACCTGGCCTGCCCCCAGCCATGGTGTCAGCCCTCACCCATGTCCCCACCAGAGCCTGGGCACAGGAGGGTGGCTCTGCTCTGGGGTCAGTGAGCCGGTGTTGCTGTTGGGCTCCTTTGTGCTGTTCTGCAATCAAGGGGATTATGGCCAGCAGAAAGCCAAGGCCACAGGTCCAGCGGCAGGAAAGGAGAAGCAGGAAGGTGGGTGCTGGGGCTGCTTTGCCCAGAGAAAGCACCACATTTGCCCCAGATCCACACCAACCCTGCTGCCCTTCTGGGATTGCTGTGACCCCCGTGGCTGCAGAATTAGCCCCGGCGCAAGAGAAGAAGCGCTTCGTGCTGGTCCTGCTTGTGTCCCTGAGGCACCGCAACCCCAATTCCTGCAAAATAGGGCCTCAGGACCAGTTTTCTCATCTTGCTCTTGCTCATGCCCATGTGCTCTCCCTGCAGCACAGCAGCCCTGCTCCAAGGAGACCAGGACCCAGCTCTCCCTCTGCTTGATGCCACAGCTCTGCAGGCTTCTTCCTCTCCTCCTCTCCCTCTTCCACAGCAGTGCTTTGCATCCTGCTCCATGCAGGTTGTCCCGGGCTCTCATTCTCTCTGTCAACACGGCAGTGGTGATGTGCTCAGCGCAGCCTCGGTGCTGACAGTGCCCCAGCCTCCAGTCGATAGGTAGGAAACAAATAATGTCAGAAAGATAAAACAGAGCAAACACAGCGGCGGCGGGTCCCCTGCAGGAAATATTTGCAGAAGGCGTGAGTCCATCCTGACTGGTGTGAGCCAGCGGCCAGGCTGGGTGTGGATGGCGGGGACAGTGGCTGGACACTGCCTGTGCCCATGGGGTGCTAGCACTGGGGGTGCAGCACCCACTGTTCCCCAGCACTTCTCCTCTGTGCCTGTAAGGGGGCACCCAGTGCTTTCTGCTCTGCAGGCTACGCATTTGCATCAAAGCCTTTGGGCAGGGGTGGCTGGTTGGCACCAATGGCCCTGTGCAGACCCTGCTTCTCCTCTCTGTGAGTCATCCTGCACCAGGGTGGGTGTCAGGACCCTTGTGCGGCCCCCCATTCCCCCAAGGGGTTCCTGAGAGATGCTCATTCTGCAGCCCTCAGTGCAAAGCAGGGGGATGCTGGGTTCAGCGGTCACTGAGATTGTTGAAGTAGAAACCCGGAGCCCAGCTTCCATGTCACCCAGAGGGGCTTGTGAAGAGCCCTGAACACCTCCAAGGGCCTCAGCAGGGAATGACCATGGTACCCCTGCACATAGCACCAAGAGCAGCTGGCCTGTCCAAGAGATGTTCTGCAGTAATGCGGGTGCTTAGCACTGTGATTCATCTTGCCTTGCTCACAACTTTGCATTTTCCTCCTCTCCTCACATCTGGCCACATGTGGCTGTGACTGCACTGGCTGCTGCAGCGTCCCCATGCCTGCAGCCCATGTGCGCCCCACTAATTGGCGGTGATGAATGAGGGAAGGAACAGAAGCATGGCTCGCGTCCCAGAATGGGGCTCTTGGCATGACAGTGACAGATCAGCCTCCTCGAAGCCCCAGACCCAGCAGGGAGCTCGGGCTGGGCTACTTGCTCAGGCACAGCCTCTGGGGACTTGCAGAGGATGTCCCAAGAGAGCCTTGACCTCCCCCATGGCCCTGCTCTGGGCAGACAAGGGATGAATCCAGTCTGCAAGGGCAGCTTGTGGATGCTGCAGAGATGCCTCCCCTGCTCTCTCCCAGGGCTTGTGGATTGAGTCCCTCCATGTATGACCAATGCATCCATCATGCAGAGCTGCTGCAAGCGAGTGGGCTTGCACTGACATCCACAGAGTGAGTCTGCTCCACCACATCCAAGGACCTATGATCATAGAAACATAGAAGAGTTAGGGTTGGAAAGGACCTTAAGATCATCTAGTTCCAACCACCCTGCCATGGGCAGGGACACCTCCCACTAAACCATGCCA